>RJWH01003161.1:0-172777 GCA_004363575.1 Solenodon paradoxus | reverse complement strand
TCTTTGTAGCAGCTCATGAAATTCCCTAGAACACAGAGGCTGGCAGAATTGTTCACATCTAGTAGTGTAGCAGATGAGAAAACAGAGGCTCAGAGTGACTCACTAACATCACACTGCTCATCACCGGCAGACCTAATCTTGACTCAAAATTATCTCCCCCTTCCTAGTTCAACACAAGAGGAGTTGCATTTTTCTTTGGCAACCAAGGATGAAGAGGGAACCTTAAATTCAAGGTCCAACTTGAATACAAGACCTGCACTAAATGCTCTACAGAAATTAATTTATAGAATTACACAACTGCACCTGCTCATTTGCAGCCCACTGCTAAGTACTATGACCTAGCCCTTATTCTACAGTATTTATATGCTTACATAATCCTCACAGTGAATCCCAATGCAGTATCTCATTTAATGCAGTATCACACGTAAGCCTCAAAGCAACCCCATAAACCCATGGGAAGAACCCAGCCTTTTTACCTGCAATGACTACAAAGCTGTCGGAAATGATTTGTACGCAATGTATGGCAGGATATAAAAGTTTCCCTTTCTATTATCTATTCTTGACTACTTTTAAAACATTTTTTATAATAGATACCTTATCATCTTCATGAAATCAAGAATGACTTTTTGGATAACTACAGGATACCAGTTTTGCGTAGTGCAAACAGAGGATTGTTATTTTCTTCTTTGTACATTTCTGAATGTTTCACTTCCATAAATAAGTGAAAACTTAATCTTTAAGAAAAAGAAACAAAGCAGCAATTAACTAGTCTGAGCAGATGAAGCCCAAGCTTTTTCTGAAATTGTAGGAAGAACCAGCACTTACTAAATGTTCTGCATCGATGTCAGGTCCGACACCAAGCATTTTTTGTGTGTGATTCATCCCATCTACTCCTTCCAATGACTCTGGAAAAGTACATGTCACCATCTTCATGCACAGATGAGTAAAGTGAGGTCTGGAGTAGGGAAGTGACCTGCATGAGGTCACTGGAGTTTGGGGCCGCCACTAACCACCTAGCCTGAAGTTACCTCTCACTCTGCTCAAGCCTTGGGCTCCAACTGCCAGTATCCTTGCCCCTTTGTGACCACGACCTCCAGATTCCCTGGGTTCATGTACTTGCCTCTCTGCTTGCCTCCCTCCATTCTTTCAAGGCCATATCAGATATTTCCCCTTCTAGAAAGTTTCCCTGAGACTCCTGGCCATAGTCACTCCTGCCTCACCCACAAACCAGGGTATAGCCCATTTGCCAGTGGCGTCCCCAGACCAGCTCAGTGCTCTGAATGCTTGGTGGCTTGTTCAGTGTTTAAAAGATATTTTTAAAAAAAGGTCATTACTCACAAAGGAAGAGATGTTATACACAAAGTTCTGTGTATCTACTGGCCCGGGCTCCTCTTTCCTGCTTGACAATAATTAATTGCAGATAAGTAAGCACAGCCCTGTGTAGACAAGATGTATTTGTTCCAGTTGTCAAGAGTCTTCTTTTAATTCTGCTTCCTTCCCTTGGACCAGTTCTACTCACTCACTGCTTCTGCCTGGCCCCTTTGAACAAGTATGGCTGAGGGCTTGGCTCGCAGTTTGTCAAGGATGGTATTTGGGAGACAGTGTTGTCTCTCTGCTCAAAACCCAGTGTATATCTGGTACGCCCTTTTTCCCCCTCCCCAGCACACAGTAGGTACTCAGCAAGGCCTGGAAACATTATTGCTCTAATTCCAGAGAGAGATAACAATGACCTGAATTAACAGCAGTGAAAAGGGAGGAACAAAAGAAAATAGATTCAAGAGAATCTCTCCTCTGAATTGGCAGTTCTTATTTCTACCCTGAACTGTAATAATATAGATATACAGATCTTACCTATTGTCTTAGACTGTGTCCTTTTAAAGCATGTGCAGGGAGCAGTAATTGCCCTGTGACATCCCAGCAGCCTGGTTCATGTGCACTGGGCACCAGTGAACGCCAGTGGGTTGAGCATCGACTTTAATACTGAAAATCGGCCTTTATGTTTCTGCTACATTTAAAAGCCAGCAAAACACACATTCTTCCCTCCCACTCATTAAATTGAAAGCTCAATACATTAATTATCTGAATTACACTCAGGAATCTAAGGGAGTCCACCTAGTTTACAGAGAGGGATGAGAACAATGTTTTCCTAAGTTGTAGGAACAGAAGGAAAACTAAAGAAAGAGGATCTTAAATGCAGGCATGGGGCCAGGCTAGGTTTCTATCTGTGTGTCATCTGTGGCGCTCATTAGTGGCGCTGCTCTTCATCTGGGCGAATGTCACACCTTCACTGTGAGAGTCGGAGAACTGTCTCTGGCCGCATTAACAGTTCCCGAATATGAGCGAGTTGTCTGTGGCACAGATCTCACTAGAGGGGGAGGATGTGTGAATGCAGAGGGGCTCATTTTTTTTTTTTAAGACAGCTTGCATATGAATAAAGGTAAAAGGACATCAGATTTTTTAAAAGAGACTCTCCATGTCACTCATCACTTAGCAAAGTCACCTGGAGACCAGACTAAGTAAAGTGCTTGACCTTTCCAAGCTATCAAAGGTGACCCAACAAGCAGAGGGGCTTTGTTCCTCAAGTTTCTTTTTATCTGTTGCCTTGGACAACTCTGCCTGAACAAAATCGCCTCAGGGAGGCTGTCAGGAAATAACTCCCTATTTGCTTCAGCAAGGGACATCTCAAAGAAAGGCTCTTTAAAAAAGAAGATGAATATCAGATTGAGAGAAGGCATAAGAAATATGACAATCCGGGGCAGGCAGATTCTGGGTAGTGATGAATATACACAGAAACTGATTGGCAAGGGCTAGGTCTTCAAACATTTTTAAGTAGTAGCCTGATATCAGCCAAGATGTGCATATTCTTCATTGCTTGGACTTTAGTCATAAAAAACAAATTTGTTTTCCTTGAGCAGGAAAGGACCTGAAAAGCTTCTTGCAGAGTTACTATCCATTCAGGTTGTATTTATCCTTGTTCAAGAAATCTTTTCAGAAGAGGAAGAAATCATGGAACCCATAGGAGGGCTCACAGTGTCTCCTGACACGCTTGCACTAAATTAAATGCAAGCAGGGACTTCGGCGGGTTGGTCAACTGTGAAGAAATTTAGCGGGCCACACATGTTCACCATGGCAGGATTTTAGGGTTAATTCCTGTCTTTCTTCTTATCTCATACAATGGGTGTTTAAGGAACAAGCCACTGCCATCCTGGTTTCATTGAGCTCCTCTTAGCTGACTCTCCTAGGATGCAACCGGTCTGATAATATCCTCAGGCTCCCCCATCCTTGAAAGGCTGAAGGCAACTGCCAAAGTCAGCTGAACTCTAGATATTTAGGAAACCATTCTACTCTCTTCTGGGTTGTGGGGCTCTCTCAAGACGAGTAGTTCTCTAACAATGGCATGAACTTTTCTTAGAGTTTCTGGGGTAGGCTTGGGAAGGTGCAAAAAGAATGAAGGAGGCCATTCTATGTGCTTTATTTTCAGGCCTTTGGTCAGTCTCTGATGGAAGAAAGAGGACAGCTCTGTGTACCTTGGAGCTAGAGGATTCTGCCTGAGGCATGGAGTCAAAGATTCAGAGCACCCCTTTTTGTAATTTCATGCTCTGTGGGCACTTACACTTTCAGAACTTGTGTGGAGAAAGAATCAAGTTGGTCAAGCAGTGAACCAGGTGTTTGGGTGATGCTCAGCGCCAATATTTTTACATATATTATGGGTGAGCCAATGCAACTCATTTTGCATGGAGACTCAAAGTGAGGGAGAGATCCTGTCTAATGTCACACAAGTTTAACTCTCCTTCCAGTATCCTGTACTTACACCACACACATTCACTCCTCCCACCATCCCTAACCCTCCAGCCATGGACTCCAACCTTCTTTTCTTTGCTCTTTTTCTACATGACAACACATGTAAATCATTTGAGGCTTTGACTCTGGTAAAAAGAGCTCCATCTTAGATAGGAGCCTAAAAACTGATTCTGCCCTTTACCACTCGTCAGTTAATACATTTATCAATGTTTAACCATTATTTTCATATAGATTATATCAAATGATCCTTAAAATTCCACCAGTAAGGGATGGGAAGGGAAGACAGATCTGACACATACCATACTGAGTACAAAGCTTAGTACTCTGGTAAGCCTATGTGAGATTCAAAAGAGTCCCCATTTTACTAGTAAGTCAGCTGAGGCACAGTCAGGCAAAATCTTGGCCATGGCCCCAGTGTTGGAACCCATAATAGACCTCAAATGATACACTATTTTCAGGCTAACTTCCACATTTATACTGGCCATGGCTACACCAAAACCTTAATGTGGAGATTCTAGTCTCCAGTGGCATTTCCAACCAACAGGACTTTTTACCCACTTGCGTCTCTCTCATCATCCAGTCACTGTTGCCTTAACTGACTTATTGCAGACCAACAAATGATAGCTGTATCTCTAGCTGGCAGGGCCAGATTCAGCAAGGAAACATGGGATGGCCTTCTTGTGACTAGACTCGAATCATCACAGCAGAAACAATAACAAAAACAAAAACAAAAACAAATCACCAAAAGGAAAGACCCTCAAAAAGTCATACGGCTTCTTTTCCCTACCAAATGTCTACTCTCAGATCAGACAGTTCTAGAAAAATAATAAACAGAGCCACTGCCATATTTCCAGGGAGCAGGGCAAACATCAGAAAGAGGCTCTTCCGATGATCAATCATAGGCCTGCTATCCAGAGCTTTACTCAGGACTCACCTGAGGATACACACAGATTTCAGCAGCTAGCAAAATGTTATTAATAGATTAGATATTATAATGAACATGCATAATTATACTTTGGAAACTGTACTATACCTAATTGGATAGAATCTAATCAGAATTCTAGTGAATCTTTCACTTGGCCTTCCGAAAGCAACGTCACACATTTCAAGGTTAGTGGGGGGAAAGATCTAGGCTAACGCTAATGAGAAAGATGCAAAGTCTTAATTTACTTTCAGCTCAGTGGGAATTAGTACAGCATGGATGCCAGATAGGAATTCACTCTTGGGTGCCATCAACTAGAATCAGGTCCAGAGTAAGGCAGTGGGATAAGAAGTTAGAGAGTTAGGATAGACACTGGAAGCACACCTGTTTTTCATTTTTACAGATTAAGAAACTGAGGTCCAGAGAGGCTGGCATTTTTTTTAAAGGGTATGTATAGGAAGGAATGAAGGTGAGTAGGCAGGCAGGCAGGGAGCAAGAGAGAGGAGGAGGCATTTTTTAAAAATTTATTTTATTTAGTTGTTTATCTTGCTTGCTTCCCCTGGTGCCAGGATTAAAAATTTGGGACCTCGGGATACATGTGGACTGTGCTGTTGGGACATGGTGGACCCAACCACTGCTCCACCAAGGTCGACCTGAATTGTTTTTTAAGATTACACAGTGAGTTTGAGTTAGGACCCAGGCTGAACCCATCCTTCCTAAATCCCCAGCCAGAGCTGGTGTTATGGCCTTATAACATATTCAGGTCAAAGTTCGCTGCACTATGATTTCAAAACATAGCAGGAACTGGGGGAAAGTCCAGTAGATGTCAACCTGGATAAGGAACTTCAACTATGAACAAATGAAGGAAGCAGGATGCTCAGTCTGGGAAAGTAGAAATACAAGGGCATGATGGTATCTGCAGATGCAGGAGAGAAATACTTTGAAAAACTGTCTCCATGAAGAGGAACTAGACTTCAGTTTGGTGTCACAGAGAAGAGAGAGAACAGTGAGTGGATCCAAAGGAAGCAGAATTGTTTTTATTGTGGTATAATCCATATAATATACATTTCACTATGTTAGCCATTTTAAGGTATATATTTCAGTGGCATTTAGTACATTCACAGTATTGTCAACTATCACCACTGTCTAGTTCCAGAACATCTCATTACCCCAAAGGGAAACCCTGTCCTCATTAAATAGTAACTCCTTATTCCCCCGCCCTCCAATTCCTGGCAACCACTAATCTGTTTTTTGTCTCTATTGATTTGCCTATTATGATTATTTCATATAAATGGAATTACATAGTAAGTGGCCGTTAAGAGTCTGGGGAAGCAGGACTTTCTATAACAGGCTGGAAGAACTTGCTTTGGAAGGGGTCTGGGTACTGAGTTCCATGGTACTAGAGTTCAGGCCAAGGCTAAACATCTGCATGGTGGGGGCTCTGGCTCAAGAAGTGGCTGGAAAGGCTGGCTGGTCAGCCTCTGTCTCCGGGAGATGGAGATGCCTTCTGATGGGCCTGCTGGGATGACCTCCCTCGTCACCACTCTGACAGCCCAGCATCACCCTCTCAGCTGAATCACAAACCTCAGGTCTCACAAACTCCCTTCCTCTGGCTGATTTTCTCTCTTGCCTTTCTTCTCCCACCTCCTGTGCTGTTGACACTTGTTTGCCAATTTGCTGGTCTCACTGCAGACAGTCTTCTCCTCACTCAAGCATGTTTGACCTGAAAGTACAGCTTTCTGCTGAGCCAATCTGGAGCTGGGCCCTGAGCGCAGCCAGGCATGTGTTAAGAGCAGAGAGAAACGCGGATCGCCTGAGCTTTAACTACACTGATTTGGTCCAATAAGTTTAGGGATAATCTATAAAACCTGACAGTCCAGAGCAATAAAATTAACTACAAAGGGACTATAGAGTAGGAACACCGTCTTCCGGTCCTATGCACAACACACACTCTTACACAAAAACACTATAAACACTGACAACAGTCTTAAACTAGCTTAGAGAAGAGGCATTATGCTTGAGAAGCTGGATTTAAAAAAAAAAAAAAAAAATCAGAGGTAATGTCTAAGGGGATCACAGATTTTCCAGGGGGTGATCATGGATTTCATTCCATGACCTGGAAATCAGATCGGAACATGAATTTCAGCCCTGCTTGGTATCCAGGACTGAAAGTTGAAAAAAATTACTTAAGGACATAGTTAAGGAACACGAACTGGGTTGAAATTTTCTTCCAAAACTTCAAGTCAACACAGAATGTCAGACTGTGACTTTATTTGGAAACAGGGTCTTTGGAGATGTTATTAGTTAAGATGAGGTCACATTGGAGTATAGTGACTAAATCCAATGATCTGTAACTTCATAAAAAAGGGGGTATTTGGAGACACACAGACACCCACAGACAGAAGGTCTTGTGAAAATGGAGTCAGAAACTGGAGAGACATAGCTAAAAGCCAAGGAATGCCATCGACTGCCAGCAACCATTAAGCTAAGAGGAGGAAAGCAAAGCAATGATTCTTCCCTAGAACCTTCAGAGGATACAAGGTCCTGCTGCCATCTTCATTTTAGACATCCAGCTTTCAAAACTGGGCGAGGGTACATTTATGTTATTTGAAACCATCCCTTTTGTGGTAGGTTGTAAATACCCTGGTCAATTAAGGTAGAACTCTCCTTTATTCTCCCTTCTTTTATACAGCTGTACAAGACTATTTAAAAAATGGAAAAACCTATAACCCTTATAATAAACTTTTATTATTATATTTGGAGTTCAACTTTTGAACAGAGGCTCAGAAACAAGTATTTTCTAATACCCTGATACCCTGATTTAAAAGTGCTTTCATTCCAGTGACCAGGACTTTTTTTTGGTCCAGTTGTTTCCAGGTAAAGAAAGACTGACCCTCAGATCCCTCCATTTTCATATAACTCTGTAAGCTGATCTTTGGGGATCCCTTCCCTTAAGCTGCTAAGTAGAGTCCTCTCTCACACTGTTAACCCTTTGTCCCCCTCCTCATTTTCCAGAGAGAGCCTGAGTCTCAGAGACAAGCACATGCTGGCTGAACTTGATTCCTCTATGTTGATTATAATTTTTATTACATTATATGGGATCCCTCTGGTGGTTACTAAGAGACACATCAGTTTTGAGAAATTAGAGCCAAACCATAGGCTCTTCCAACCTAGAGGATAAGGAGATTCAGGGTGTACATGTTTTATAGCAAGATAAACAGATGGTGGCTGCTCCTCCAGGTTTGCGAAACAGCTCCTGGGGCTTGAGGGGGGCTTCACTTGTCTGGGGCATGAAATGCCATCTTGGTGACCCTTGAAGCCACCTTCATTTGTATTAATGGGAAAAATGGATATGGATCTGTCTTGTTATGAGAAAAACATCACAGAGGATCCCTGCTAGTTTCTAGTTTCTGACTGGAGGGACACAGAAACAGAGCCAATAAAGATGGAGGTACGAGGTCAGCAGAGGCAGTGTTACCAGACCTTGGTAGGAGACAGGTTTCTGACCATCTCGTCAGATGTCTACAAGGACAGACCCTCCCAGGGATGCTCTGAAATCATTCACTGTCACTCCCTTGTCTTATTTACAATTTATGTATACAAGTTTCTATCTAGCGAACCCAGGCTGTCCCTTGGTTAACAACACTGGCAGAATGAGAAATAACTTCTGAAATAAGGACATTTTGTTGACTGGCTGGGGCATTCTGTGCTGACATTGGTAAGGCTCTTTTAAAATGCCTTTATGTCCTGGTATGCATAGATGTGTTAATTTATAGGGTATTCATCAGGAGACTTAAATTAATTGCTCTCTGATGAATTTTATAACACCTCTTTCCTACTTCTCCACACCCTTCCCCCAAAATACACTGAAAAGGTCAACAACGCTATCAAATGCAACACACTTCAACTTCCTTCCAAGCTTATAATTAAAGCTAATTAGTAGTTTTGGTAATTAGCACATGTAAGCTTTTTACTCTATGAATTAATAAGACTTACTCAGGTTGTGAGCCAAGTAAACTTTTCACTTGCTGGTTCTGATTCCTGAAATGCCTTTGGTTGGGTAATTTAAAACTTGTGTGTTCAAAGTGGAATACTAGAGAGAAACCATTACTTCCAATGCTCTTTTCTTCTAGGAATTATCAACAGGCAAACGTGGAATTGTCATCAGATAAAATCAGAACCCTGTGGGTCTATAGCCACTGACTAGTCTCAGCCTCTCAATTAGAAATATCTTGGGTCTGGTTACTATATTGCTTAGACTCAACACAAATTCCAAGATGTCCTCCTTCACTAATGTCACCCAGGGACAATATGTCTGTATTGAGCACATCAAATTCTCTCTATTGTAAAAGAATTCAGAGGCAACGGATGTGGGGTGCCAAGAAATACTGCTTCCTTTGGTTCAAAGAAAAATCAAAGAGGAGCAAAATCATTAGTCAAATCAGCTTCTGTCTTTGTGTAGACAAAGCGAGTCTCCAAATAGCTTCATGTTTCTTTTTTTAGTGTATGTAGGCATCCTGCGTGCCCCTACAGAATTAAAAGTGTGTGTTTTTCTTCTTCTTTTTTTAAATGAAGGAATCAAATCTAAATTCTATTAAAAGAAAAAAAAAAACTTCTGTGATTTGTTCTGACTTTAGAAACAGTTTGAGAAAAATCTCCTATGGGTATGAGTTAAGCTCCACTAGCCCCCTGTACTAATCTCAGAGGGTAAAAACAATGAGAAAGAAAGCAGCTTGGTGATTTACTCGAACCCCTTATATACCCAGAACAATCGTGAAGTTTGCTCGAAGCACCTGTCAGTCTGATGCACGATGGAAAGGCAACATTCATTTCTGCATGTAGGGGATTTCAAGGCAGCCCTGGGTCACCGGGGTGAATTGTTCTTGTTTTAATGGCACAATTACTGCTACTGCGATAGTCACATTTGGATCTGTAAGAAACAGTTGATGCTATTTATGAGCAAACACATTTGGTCCTGTAGACGGTTATGATTGTGAAGGCGACAGGGACTGTGGGTGCGTACAGTCTGTCGGACCCAGTTCAGTGGGGAGCCTTGCCTCCTACTGACTCAGTGCCATTGCAGATGTACTCCAGTAAGTTCCATGCACAGTGGTTCTCGACTAGGGGACATCCTGCCTCCACAGGACACTTGTAACATCTGGATACATTTTTTTGATTGTCAGAATTTGGGGGGAAGGGAGAGTGGCTGCTGACATCTAGTGGGCCAGGGGTGCTGTTGAATATGTAGCATGGCAAAGGAAAACTTGCCCACAAAGAATGATCTGACTGCAAAGGTCCAGAAGTGCTGAGATTGAGGACCCCTGATCAAGAAGGACTACACAGCATCTGAGTCCCTCCTCCTATTTACTAAGGAAGATCCAAACAAGAGCTTTCTCGATTGACTGTGGACAGATCTTGGCCTTTTAACAATGACAGGGAAGTGACAGCTCACCTGGAGGGGCTAGAGCTGAGCCAGGCTGAAGGGCACAGGTGCACTCAGGGTAATTCCAGCCTCCAGAAAGCCATGTGTTGGGAATTTTTACACTGCAGCTCAGGCCAACATCCTGCATTATGGATGAGCTCACATGCCATGGCAAAATGTTTACGAACGATGCTTATATTTAATGACTCCTAAATGGTTTATTACTGAGGGTCAAGTTCCCGCTTCCTGTGGGAATTTGACATTTATGAAAACGCCCATGCCTTAATTATTCAGTGAAGAGGTTCTTCCTATGGAAATGCACTCCCCTGATATGCTCAATAGCTACATCCCCCCTGCCCCTCTGTCTGTACTGGCTACTTTGTTGTTAATCCTCTAAGCATTAATTAAATAAAATTTATAAGTGAGCCCAGATGCTATTTTTCAATATTATGCAAAAGACAGCTAAATGCTCTATGATTTTTCCTGCTAGTAGCCAATCATTACCCATAGCTATTTACATTCTTCCCTTTGTTCTTTAAAGCATAAACTTGGTATCTCTTCCCATGGAGAAGGAAACTGTGCTTAGTAATTAAATTACACCGCATTAAACTTACTTAACTTAAGTTCACCAGCAGGGAAAATTCCATGCCCCTGGGTTTAAAGTAACTCCTAATCACACTTGCAAGCCATATCTTTTCTGTGAATTGTTATGATTTTCATTCCTGGAATTCCATTAAAAATGGTAATGTCATTACTCCTGTTAATGCTCAAAACCAACAGCATAATCCTGCATTTTAATTAGTAATTATAATTAATCATTATTTCATTAATGAAATGTTTAGTTGGTAATTGTCTTTGAGCACCTTACTCCCTAGGCTTATAAGCATTTCATAACATCTAATTCACAGCCTGTTTCTGATGAAGTGGCGCTGTCAACCTTATTTTATTCTAACACTTTCTCGTGGCTCTGCATCTCAGGCCCGTGACACCGGCTGCATATTTACTCACTGGTAATGTGTAGCTTCTGGCTCTAGATAAGGTTTGCACGAAGACTTACCTCGCATGCTTCTCTGCCAGCTTAAGAAGGCGAGTCAGCGGGCTCCCAGGGAGCACAACGTGTGAAGAGAAAAATAATTCTTGGAACCCTTAGTTAATAATAAATGTGGGATCCAAATTCATGGATTTTTGAGAGAGGATAGAGCAAGGATTTGGAGGTACTCTTTGGAACAGGAAGGTTGATTTTAGAGCTTAAAGAATTAAGAATAAGCTGGGCGAGATGTCAAGAATTTCATATGAGGCAAGATTTTCGTTGATCCTCTTGCAATACCATAGATATTCTTATTTATTTGGATGGTGTTGGTGAGGGCGGAAGGGAAACCTGTCTTGCCACAAAAATGAGAATAGCGAAAGGAAGGGGCCAAAGAATGCCTTGACACAACTGTACCCCTAGGTCGTGGAACTGTGCTCAGAAGAGATGCCACCGAAGAAAGAGTTACTAAGTAACTGTCCCAGTATGGTATGTACCTAGGCCAGAGAGAGGGTAACTGTGATCTAAGAGCGCATACATTAAGTTGTCATTTGTGATGGAGCAGGATCATGGAGGCTAGGAGATACCAAACCAGTGTGCTCATGAATGAGCTAAGTCAGAGCTATCTGACAGGGAAGCCTAAAAGGAGGAGAGATTCATCTTTATTGTCCTGAATGCAAAAATAAAGTTGTATGTATGTGCACCACATATACATATATATATGCACACACATATATACACACTGTCTTTTACATGCACACATATATACAGAGATCTGTATGTACACACATTCACACAGATGCACACACATCCCCACACTGCACTGAGTATAAAGAATTATTCAGTGAAGGAAAATCTGCTTTCCTTTGAAAACTAAACAAGGAGAGTTTGAGCAAAGAAAACATGTGCTGCTGTTATTTCAAGAAAGGATTCACAGTTAGGGGTAAAACTGAGATAGAACAACGCCTTGTTGGAGAATGTTCCATGTCTGTGATGCATTGCAGACAAGTTTGTCAGAAAAGTTCCCAACATCTGGAAGAAATAAATGATGGTCAACTGCATGGTGTTGATCAAAATGTCACAGCACCTACAGTTTCAGTCTAAAAGACAGATCTCTGAGGTCCTGAGAGGTCCTACCCCTGGCAATCTTTAAGGCTGCTGATGTTTTACACAATGAATGAATGCTAGGACAGAGCTGAAATTATTGTCATATTTTATGAATGTTTGCATTTAATAAATTAATGTTTCAGCACATGAAAAATATGTGACAATTCACTTGGAAATAATATCAAAAGTCAAATTTGAGACTCTTTGTAAATGTGAAGATCAACTAAGCCTCCATGCTGTGCCCAGAGAGGCCTTGTTTCTTTCATAGGTCACGTGCACATGAAAAGTAACACTCCCCCTCATGTAGACATCCTGTTCTTAAAGAGTATCAGGCTGCTGCTAGGAGTTTAGAAACAGAGTCCCTATCTGAAGCTCAGTATTCTTTGGGATTTCTTTAATTGGAAATCACTTTTTCCTTTCTAGTTCCCTCTGCTGGGTCTGCTTATCATCCAGGTCTTATAAAGGATAGCATAGTGGTGGGAGAATAAATATGAAAATACAGTTATAATCATCATACATGAGAGGCAGGTCGCTGAATAGTCACGAGTGTGCACTCATGCTCATGAGCTGGGGCAGAACTACTAACACAAATAGATACTATTTATTGGACACACACCATTTGTGTGTGTGGTACTTAGTACAGCTCTGGGATCACTGCATTTGATCTGCTTCTGGGAAACAGGATGAAAATCAGGAGTGGTCCTCTTCCTAAGTGTGTCCGGATCTGTCACATTGTCTGAGGACTGCGAGGGGCAAGCGCCCGACTTTACACATAAGCTTTGGCCATTGTGGAAGGAAAGGAAATATAGCTTCACATAAACATCCGCCTGACCAAGCAGAAAGAGTAAAGAAAGTGGACTCTAAGACAAAGTATGTTATCCCCTCAAAGCATAACATTTGGCCATTTCCAGTTGTTCTCAGGAAGGAGAACCCACTTGTCTCTCGGGCATATCTTGATAAACAAAACTACCTGTCCAGTCTGTTTCGGAACCCTGGTCCAGGAACACCATGATGCAGATAGACTGATAGCAAAGACTTCCCGCAAACTGAGTACCTGTGAGACTGCGGGCAGGCCAGCTTACACAGCTGTGCCTCAAGTTCCTTACGGTGAAATGGGGACTGGATGACTACATAGAATAATGTCTGTAAAGACATGAGCGTGATATCTGGTGCACAGGAAACACTAGGTGGCTATGATGTTGTCATTTCCAATGCGATTTTCCTTATTTGACGTAGTCTTTTTTTGCTCTGATTGCAAATGTCTACAATAATAGCAATAGCAGCAGTCACAAGGGATTTGGGATTGTAGTACTGTGGATTTCCTCCTTGGTGTGATTTGAGAGTGCAGAAAGCACATGCCATATGAGACTTGGAGGTCCTGGCAGAGGTGTGATGGACAATCCAGGTGTTGTGCTCGCACATTATTACCAGTGGCAGCAACAGGAGCTGGGTGGGATGATCTAAGTGTTTTTTTGGTTTTTTTTAAGACAGTAATAGGAGCTAAGAGAGCAAGAAAGCAAACACGAATCACACTAGAAGGGAGAAGCATAGGCAATAAAGTACTATATAAGCATATAATGTGAGAAAAAGATGTTCTCGAAAGTTCCACAGTCTCTGTACCTGTCTTAACATATCAACTTTGTTTTCTTTGAGCTTTTATTATGCCCTCTATGGAACCAGACTCCCTGTCTGAAGAGCAGGATCATCCCTTATTCTCATTTATGTCCCCTTCAAGTTTTGACAATTGTCTTATGCTGAGGAAATGTTCGCTAAATGAACACTGAAAATCTTTAAAAACTCAGCAAACTCTAGTGAGGTGAAAGGAAATCTGAATGAGAAAGCTGGGGTGGGACAGAAGGTCTCTTGAATAGCACCTTATTCAAGAACTAGTGTGGATGCATGGAATCAGACAAGAGGGACACTTTGTTCCATGAGAAAGGTTCCCAGGGATGGGACTGGAGCAGATGGAGAAAGCCCCTCATCCAGCCTGTGCTCTCAGCAGACCCCAGCATCTCTGTATAGCTGAGATTTTAGCAGATGGTGTTTCTGCATTCATTGTCTAAATTACCATCTATAAGATCCTCTATTTTCTAAAACTGAGTTGCCCTAAGGCTTTAAGATTTTCATTTCATTTACAAGTGTGTGTGTGTGTGTGTGTGTGTGTGTGTGTGTGTGTGTGTTGGTAATCTACTTAACTTGCAGGTTTGCTATGCCAGAGGGCGTGTGCATGAGATCTGAGGTAAATCTGTTGGCAACAGAACATGGCCTGAAAGACCAGGGATATGAATGATATATTTGCACAACCCAGCAAACGGGTGTAAGACAGGACTCTCAGCACTGCTCAAGAAGAGCATTTTTAGTGTGGTTTCCTGCATTCTGGTTTCTACAGCATTAGGTGTCACAGAAAAACAAATTCTGGAGAAACAATAGGAACAGCTCCAGAAATTATCCTGCAGTCTTTTGAAGGTATTAAACAACTTCGTTTCACATTCCTGTCAGCTTCCAAAGCAACTGGCAATGCCAGTTTCATGGGTTTATTCACCAGCTTTTTCTCCCAGCCAAGTTCCTCTTTCTTTAGGAAAAAGAAAAAAACGGGGAAAAATATCGAGCAGTCCTTATTTTACTAACAAGAAATGAGGCTGCAGAACATTTTCTGTGAGCCAGTACCTGTCTAGAAACTCAGGCTAAGAACTTCTAGGGGATTCCAGAAACGGAAAAGAAAGGGGAGAGAGAAAAGGAAGACGGGAGGTGGAGGAGGAGGCAGACACCATGGTAATGATGCTGAGGCTGAGCATGAAGGCATCTGGGATAGAAGAGCTCTCTTGAGAGTGGGGTGCTGTATGAACAGCTTATATGAATTCTGGAAAGTTGAAAAAAAAGGAAAAAGAGATCTTTGATCTGCTCCAGAGGGGGAGACAGAAAACTTCAAAGCAGAGTAACAATCTCTTGCACTTTGTCCGGTTTCCAGTACAAGGAACATTCATTATAGGCCAGCCTACCCCCTCTGCCCAGGCACGGCCGCCACAGACACCCACCCGGCTTGTTGAACTTTCCCAGGACAGAGCCGGGAGCTTTGACAACATCAGTACATGAGGCTGCCACTCCTAAGTGGGGTGAATTCACTAGCCAGCCCTGAGGTGGAAGAACCTCTATCTAGAACAGTTGTTGCTAAATACCAGCTTCTCTGAGAGAGAAAAAGGAAGGGGAGGGGTAGTAGCATTGTGGTCTCCTTGATGCTTATGAATCATTTTATTTGGAGGTGGGTAGGTGGGTGTACATCGTTCAGAATGTTTCCAAGTTAGTCTGGTAGCCCTTTATATAAAGTACAGTATGTTGGTGTTGGAGTGTCCTGGTGGAGTGGCAGTTAGATCTGCTGCCTCTGGCAACAGCGCAGTCCATGTACCTCCTAAGGATGTGGTTGGCATCTGGTGGGGGGCAGTCAAGATGAATAACTAAATTAAATAAAGGTTCTTTCTCCTCTCTCTTCCTGCCTACTTACCAGCCTTCTTTCCTGCCTGTACCCCGCCCCTTTTTAAAAATAAAAAATACAGTATGCTTTTATTAAAAACAATGGACCTGTGTATGTGAGCACCATAGATGCAAACAAGATTCAGTTTTATTGGCCGTCCCGTGTTTCCGTTCAGTTGCCCTCTCATTTACAGAGACGGTCACATCACCTGGGCAGAGGTGAGGGAAATTGTTTCCCTGAAGAGAACCTAGAGACCTCATCCGCCCTCACAGGATATCAGTCCTTGACTTCTGATTTTTTGTAATGATTCGCTTGTGTCTGTAAAAATGGTAATACAGAGACGAAGAGATAAAAAGAAACATCCTAGAGAATTCTCCTGGTTATTTTTAAAATTTGGTCTCTGTTGACTTGAAGTGGTATGGAAACAGTCCCATATGCTGTGTCTCTTTTTTCCTCTTGTGTCTTAGCATTTAAACATAGATCTTCTATCAGATACAACTTCTGTTAACAATACGGCTTACTGGGTTAGCAAAGGGACCATTCTTTTCTTAGAGGCTCTGGATTTGGGAAGGCTGCTAGCCATCTCAAGTTCCCTGCTCACATTTAATTGTGGAAAGCATGATGCGCCTAAGTTCTTGGCCGATCCTTCTCTGCAACTGAAATGACATACTGATTTTCTAGGTTCTTGCCTGGTTTCAACCAAATTCAGTCCCAGAAATTCCTCATCTTGGAAGCTGTGTCTCAGTTATTTTATAGGAAACAGTGTTTTTATTTCATAGTGCTCCACAGCAGGGCTTGCTCATTTCTTTTGTAAAAAATCGTTTTACATTATACATATGAACTTTTTTGTATAGTAAAACTTTGAAACAGAGACCAAACTATAGCGCCCTTGACCACCCTAGCCCAGTCCTGGCCCCTCCCTAAGTACACAACACTATCAGATCATCTCATGTTCTCATTGCCCTTATCACTCACCCTTCTGCATATTTGCAAACATCTCTGTATATGGTCAGATGTCTTGTTTTTGTTGCTACTGCTGCTACATAAATGGAACTGTACTGTAGAATGGATGGATGCCTCATGATTTATTTACCTACTCTTCTGTTGATGGATATATATACTTTTTGCCTGTTAGTATGCTGAAAACCTAGGTTCTGTTTTCAATATTTATAACAAACCAGTCCGGAGTAGGACTAAGAATGTAAAACTAGATTGGATTTTAGTCTAACCTTGCTATTAATATCCACATGGTCTTGGATAATCCCGTGTTCTTTGTGTAAAATCTCCTCGTGTGTGTGTGTGCGTGCGTGTGTGTGCGTGCGTGTGTGTTTGCATGTGCATGCATATGTGCGCCCGCATGTGGGTGTGTGCGTGTGTGTGTGGTGTCATCAATTTACTCAGGCTTCCCTCCTCCCCTTTCTAAGGTCTGCTTTCTCACACTGTAGTATGAGTAACTTAGCAGACACAGGTTTAAGAAAACTATGCTCCAGTGTTCCCTGTTACTCACGTCTCTGTATTTAGAATTATGCTGATTTTGTAGGGATTTTTGGAGCCACCCCACTCTAACTCAAAGATCAATGACTGGTGGAAGTATTTTTCGAGTCATTCAGAGGTTTCATTTTAATGGAATTAGTTAGCAATGTTTGAAGTCAGGAGGTTTCATAGAAAAACGTTGTCTTCCTACTTTTCTTAGAAAAACATCCTATTTGGCAACGACGAGCCTATACATCCTGCAGATGTGCAGGAAGCTGCTGTGTCTGTGCTTTGGAAAGATCTTGGTGGTGACCCAGACAATGGGGAAAACAGAGAAAGGGTAGGATTAGGAGCAACTTGCAGTGGTTAGGCTATCTGGATCGATGCCAGGACCATGTCCCCACCACCTTCCCTAACCCTCCCCAGGCATTCCTAACCTCCATACCTATTTTTCTCCCTTTCACCACAGAGGCCATCTGATATGTCTTATGTTTTACTTATTTCATTTATTTTCTGTGTCCCCCATTTCAATGCTCGCTCCACCAGAGCAAATATTCTTTTTCATTTTATTTATTTTCCACTTCCATCATCAAGAATGCCTGGTATACAGTAGACACCCAAGAGAAACATTTATAGAATTTCAGAAAAAAAATGAATGAATGGGAGGAAGGGAGGAAAGGAGAATGGGAGAAAGGACACATGCATTAGTGGGAGCTCAGTACTGGCTGCCATCATTAGAAGCGACATTTGTCCTTCCAACACCTTGCAGCCTTGCAGCCCACTTCCCTCTTTTAAGTTTCTTTCCTGGATGTCCCCTGAGGCATATAAGCTTGAGGTGCTAGCTCTAAGGTCCCTTTATTAAAGTACACACAAGCAGTTGACAACACAGTCTAAAATATTACCACTGACTCTTTACAATGTTTGCATATCTCTGCTTTAGAAAGATCCCGGTGGTGTTACAGAGAATGGGGCAAGGAGGACAATTTAGGATGGTGAGGTAATAAGTTATGAATTAGGGCAAGATAAAAAAAAAAAAAAAGAGGAAGGCAAAAGATACAAGATCTACAGCCCTTTCTGGCTCACTGAATGTAAAAAGAAAGAGAAGAGTCAACAGTTTTCTATTTCCAACTTGAGGTTTTGGGAGAATATCATTAACCAAGATAAGGATCATGAAAGGAAAGAAGATGTTGATGGGAAGGCAAGTAGTATCCACGTTAAGGACTTTCTGAAGTCAAAGTGCAAATAAAAATGTCTGAGAAGCAATGGGGAATATGAGGCTAACATTCTGGTGAAAGGTAGAGCCTAAAGCTAAAACCTCGGGGGCCACCATATTGGGGATGAGAGAAGAGTTCCGAGACCAGACCAATGAGGGGACAACGTGGCAGAAAGTGGGTTGAGGAAAAAGCTCTGAGAAGATGTTCTTAAGGGGCTGGCAAAGGAATAAACCTGAAAAAGGAATGGTCAGAATGTGTGGAAGAAAACAAACATGAATACTATTTGTGAGCCAGAGCAACTGATGTTGCTCTGGAGGTATGGAGAATGCTCTGGAGACAGGTGAGTCCTGCCAACTTCCTGTAGAGACAGCCATGGAAAACACCCATCACCCATTATCTGAAGAAGATGGCTGCAGTTTCGCCTCTTCCTATGATTTCATCAAGCCCACCCCCTGGGAAGGGCAATATGACTTTCTCACAGAGCAGATGGGATGTTAGCCAGAGGCACCGCTCTCTGGCAGAGTTCGCCTTCCGTTCAGCTCTGACAGTGTCTGGTAGTGCAAACACGGATGGCTCACCAGTGCCTGGCACCCAGCAGCCACGGAGCCAGCCCTGATGATGCTCCGCCAACACCTCTAGAGCCACGATCGCATGTTTTATTTTGCTTCTGTTTCTTAGAATTGCCTTCTCAGAGAGAGAGAGAGAGACAGAGACAGAGAGACAGAGAGACAGAGAGGGAGAAGAAAGCAAAGACAGAGGCAAAGTGTGAAAAATGACTGGCAGAGGAGCTGCGACCTTGCTTCGGGTGCTTGCATTGCACTGGCTGTGTCGTCATGGGAGACTGTGTATATTATTGACCAAAGCAGCATTTGGCAGGTGTCTTGCACTCTGACACAGAGTGAACACTTAATGTGTGTCTGTTTTAATTATATTTTTTGAATATCTAGAGAAAGCAAGGCACTGATTTGATAGACTCTGGTAATTTTCACACAGCTGTGCAACACTAGTTACGATTTAAAAACAGTGGGGGGCATTCCATATTACATTACATTCTCTGTGCATGCTTAAGGGCAAGAGGAATGAGCTTGGGTGAAAGCTGATGTCTCAGAAATAGTTAACTTGCTTAAGGGAGAAGTGGGCCTTCCTCTTCCAGAGACGGGGTGTGTGCGTCAGTACTACGACCATTCAGAATGTTACGTCATATGCTGATAAGTCATCCAAACATCCAGCGCTAGTTTCTAACTTTTCTCTGATCTCTCTCTCCCCCCTTTTCAATTGCTTCTTCCTTACTCCTTCCATCCATGGTCTCCCCTATGGTGGCTCATCTCTTTTAGGCATCTTCCTAAGCCTCTGAATATTTTTCCTAATGGGAAGCTTTGCTGTCAGAATTTTCCAACTAGTTCTGCAGAGAGGCTTTCAAAGAACTTTTGCAAGTGGCAGCACTGTGTATGTTTTGGTAAAATAAAGCAAAGGTTTTGTTTGTTTGTTTGGGTTTGCTGTTTGAAGTGCAGCCTTCTCCTCTGGGGCCTCCTGCTATCACCTGAGAGTGCTCCTTCCTGCTGATTTGCAGAGCATTTGATTTTTTTCTCAATACTGCATATGCTGCAGTATTATAGCGGCTTGCTTTACTTCATATTTCTTCTCTGGATGGATTTTCTATGAAGATCATCCCTACTTGTTTGGTCTTTAATTTCAGGTCTTGTCATTTTCTTTTCAAGTCTGCTTTTTTTTTAATGAATGTTTCTTTTGGCAGAACAACTTCCGATGGGCCTCAGAGGGTGTTAATGGCACTTTCATTTATTATCGTAGACAACTTCAATTTCTAGGGGGACAGTTGAGTTCTGTTGTGGTTCAGAGAAGAAATAAATCCTTTTGCCACTTTGGTCATTTTATTTCACTTCTGTGGCCTCAGAGGAGTAGGGAAGCTGAGAAGACTGGCCACATCTATCCACAAAGATTTCTCCATTATCAATTTGTTCCCCAGCCTAAAGTATTGAACACTCTGAAAAAATGCTCAGATTCACTATACTAACTTATGTGGTTCTAGAGAAGAATGAAATTATATCTAAAGTACATAGAAATGTTAAGGGTCAAGTTTTGAAAGACGGCTTCAGTTTATCGTACTTATCAGTGAGGTTTCATTCGAGGGCTCCCTTGTGGGCCCTCAATGGAAGGAGCACAAGTCAATGGAGACGGTCCCACAGAATCACCTCCCCCGGGACAGACTTTGAAAAAGTCTCATGGAGTGATGGTATCCCAACACAACAAAATTGGATATTCTTTGCTGTTTTTTGATGGCCATTTATGTGGCCATTTTAGATCTATCCATCCAACACACATTCATTCCATATTAGTAGTAATATCCCCAGAGCTTCTTTCCTGCTTAAAACAAGAAACTTTACAACTGAAACGCACTTCACTGTCCTCTAAAATATGAATCTTTTAATTCCATAGTACATATCTATATCCAGAATAAATGACAGCATACCCATCTCTCACTCAATTATTTTCTTCTACTCTGACTACTCTACTTTAAAGCTTTAATATTCTTCCTTTCTTCAACAATCTCCATTCATCTTAATCTGCTCTTTGCTTTTCTTTCACACATATGACCTCCTAACCTAAAATTTTCTATGTTTATGGTTTATTGTCTGTTTCTGGACTGTAACCTCCCTGAAGGCAGGGATCTCTTCTTTCCTGTAACCTAATCTATGAAACATATAGATGTTTGGTAGAAATTGTTTGACTGTGTTAGGCTTTAAAAGGAAATGACCTTCCTGTGCTGTGCTCAAGACTAAGAATGTTTCTTATCTCCTGTATTAACTCTGTAGGGGAGACAGTTCTTCAGTGTGTGTCTCATATGCTGCAAGACATCTGGCATGCTTTTCCTTGCTTACCAATTGCAGTAGTGCATAATCAATGTAATGATTAAAAACACCCTTGCACATTTCCAAATTCCATCTGCTTTTGGTAACAAAAAATATATATATATTTTTTAAAACACTGGAGTTCCACCAGCAAATAATTAGTTGACCTTACGGCATCTTGGGGGCCCTCTCATAGGTGATATGCTTTCCTTCCTATGTGCTTCATTCAACAGATTTCAAAGTCCTTGCTCACAATTAAAGACTGGTATTTAATGATAAAACACAGCTGTCAAATATGCCCTCTACATCAGTCATCAACAAGCCAGTAAACCAGTATTTACAAAGTGCTTTGAATCTGACTCCATGCTGTGACAATGTACACTTAAAAGCACAAATAACACTCCTCCCACCAAGGCTGTGCAAGTGTAGCGGTGAGCTTCAGAGCAGCATCTGATCTAATCCTTCCCCACAATTAGGCAAATGCTGGGCACTGCAGCCATAGAGCAAGTTTGACAGATTTCTTTTCACGGCACTGGTCAGTTAGTCAACCATGATGGACACACTGATGAGGTAAATTGGAATAACACAGTCCAAGAGAATGACATCTAAAGTCAGTGATGGCAAAAATAACAGACATTTCAATGACAGAACATCAACAAATAATTACTGATTGTCTACTGGATACAAAGTACTAAGCTACAGGACACCAAAAGGTACAGTCAACATGGCATCAGATGTCAGTCTGCTGGATGACAAAGAAATATGTGCATGAATACTAATACATAAAGGCCGATACTGAGAGTAGTCATGCTAACCACTTTTCATATATTACCTAATACAATCACTGACAAGAACACTGTAGATATCCCTATTTTATAGATGAGGAAACTGAGCCTCAGGTGAAAACAAGGAAAAGGTCATTCAACTGGCAGTTGGTAGGGCCAGTACTTAAACTCAACTTTATTGAGGTCAGAGTGGGTAAATCACTATTTGATGAATTAACATATTTTAATTGCTTGGAATGTCATTTTATTCTATTTTGGTCGTATAGGCAAAACACAAGGAGATAAACAGGGAAAACCTACTTTTAAAGTCTCTCTTTAAAGCAAATTGTGTTAAATTTCTCTCTACCTCTAACCCCACCTAAGTCTTCAGAGGTCTACTCCACTGAATTCTGAAAGTCTCAGATCTTTCCTCAAATTAAAATGAAAACCCCCACTCTGGAAACATTATGGAATAACACAAGTGATCAGTTCTGTAAAACATAAGGGAGAATTTGGTGTTGGAAGCAAAGAAATAGCTGTTTCATTTGAGTTTTCATTTTGGAATCTGACAAATTGTGATCCTCTTTTCTTCCTTCATACAGTTTTTTAAAGTAGTCATCGAAATCAAGAAAGAAAGAAAGAGAAATAAACTACATTTTCTTTGCCTCCAGGATTAAAGACATTTTCTCCATGACTTATATCCTAATAAGCAGGAAAAGCTAGAATGAAAGTTACAATGTTACTACTGTAACTTCTAAGAAAGCAATATAATTTCTATTACCTCTTTCAAGTATCATTTGATGTATCACTGAGTTACTAACAACTTTCTTCATACTCTGAAGCAAAGTTATCCCAGTCAAGTCTAGAGGATAATACGTGTTTATTTGAAGTTTGCCTCTTTTTGAACAAGATGCAAAATTTTCAAATAGCTAGATCTGAGATATACCCATAGATTTCCCCACACACTTGTCTGATTTCTTAGGTCAAATTCCATTAAGTCTTTGAACAAAGAAAATTATACTCTTTGAAAAACATTATTTCGACCATGTCATACTGTTGGTTGAGACAAATTTATGGGAAATCTCTAATATGTGATTCTTTAAAAGTATTCAGTTTATTGAGTTTTATACTTTTAAGGAGAGTTAAAGAAGAAAAAAAAAAAGCAATGGCCCTGTACACATACACACACAGCCACCACCAAGTCATCTAGTTAAGAAGCAAGATAAATTTACTCAAGAAATTAATATGTGAACTTTCCAAGAAAGAAAGGAAAATCTTAAATGAGCATTTCAAAGACTCTGTAGCTTAATCACAATGCTTGTGAAGAAACCGAAATAAAGGGAAAATAGGGATCAGAATTATGCTTATTTTATGTATATATGTGTCACTTACTGGATACCAAAAAGTAAATGATGGATAATTACAATAATTACTCCAAGTAACACAGAACTAACGACATTAATTTAAACTGTGGACAAGAATATGAAGTGAATTGAGGTAATCTCTATTAATTAAAGGTATATAATTCTAAAGTCCTAGCCTCTAAAAATTATCTCTATTCTTATGAATATACACTGTTCTAACTAAATGATTCATATTCACAATTCAAGATCTTGGGAACGGGAGGGTTAAGTGTGTGATTTCTCTAAGGCTCCTCGATGCTCATGGGGCCCTACGCTCCCCTGTCTCTGCACCAGCAGCAGCAGAATGTGAGAGATCAGGGAGCCTGTGACTTTAAAAGGCTTTTATTCCCATGCTACCTTAGTATAGCACTTAGAGCCTGCAAGACCGACTAGCTGGCACTGTGTGTAGAAAGTGAAATGGGTTAAGTAATATGGAAAAGACATTCATTTCTCCATGAATACCTATGTACTTAACTGCATTTCCAAGACCTGTGCAGACAAGGGGCCCACTCTGATCTGTTTTGGCCAATGGGCTCTGACTGAAAATGCTACATTAAGGGTTAAAGAATGAATGAATCTGCACATGACCCTCTAGCTCTTTCTTTGTCTCAGTGATGATGTGCATGATGAATGTCCAGATGCCAGGATTATAATGTGTCGAAAACTGGATCCTTTGTAAAGGAGCTTATAAGGAAGCTGACCTTGGAGAGTCCTGTCCTCTATAGTTTGTGTGCATGGAAAATAAGCTGTACATGTTACTCTACTAAAATGGAGAAAAGACTAGTATAGTTTGCCCTGAAATCTACATCAGCGGCTAAGATAACCAAAGTAATCAGAAGTGCCAAAGTAGGACACAAATGCTAAATTCTTTTTTTCACATGTCTGTTGGAAAAACTCTAGACAACCAGTTAGGTAATTCACAATGAGGCAGAAAAAAGGAAAATTCTAGAGAATTTATCATTTGAGGTAAAAGCTAGGAATAAATATATGCCTCCCACGTAAAAATTTCCAGCTACTCAGAGATTCCTTTAGTGCTAAGTAGATACATAATTGGTTTCCCGTGTAGGGGCTCTGGAATGGGCCATGTCAGAACGGTTTCATTGTGATTCAAAAAGCTGAAAAATCTCTGGGATTTTGTAGTGTGCAGTTTTTCTTCAACAAGTCTAAAATTATTCACTATAAGAAAAACATTCCAAACTTTCCAATTCTTCAATAGTCTAAATCCTAAATACAACATCATAATTTTGAAAACATAAATTCCCTCATGATGTGTAGACCAGGTCAAGCACCATACAGCCAGCCAGCGCAGCAGTCCTCCGAGAGGGCCTTTTGCAAAAGGCATAGCACCGGGCCTCAAAGAGCCTTGCTGTTCAGAGCAAACAGGAGGCTCCGATCAGGCACCACAGCCGGCCTTTCTAAGTGGGTCGTTTGTTCACTGGGTGATTTACGCATAATGTGGACTCAAGGCTGATATTCTCAGAACAGCATGCCTGCTTCCTCCCAACTGCATAGGACGAAGCAGGATGGGGGTTGCCCGCATTTATAACCTGTCCAGTCACTCTGGCCCAAAGAAACACAGATGTGAGATGCAGTTCTGGGTCAGTACAAGCAACATTCTGCATCATGTTAGAAGCCTGGGTCCTGGAGTGAGTCTGCCTGAGCAAAAAGTCCTATCCTTCCTCTTTCTAATTACATGGCCCAACAAACATTAACATCTACGAACCTTAGCTACTTCATCTGCAAAATGGGAGTTATAATTTCCCTATCTCTTAGAGTTCTTGTGAAAATATCTTGAAAAGCCCTCGGAAGCATGCCTGGCAAAGGGAAGCTTCACTAATTATTAATCACTCATGTTATTAAGCATACTGATCTGAAATAAAGGTAATGGCACATATCATTGTGGTCATCCCATCATTTCTGATGTTGGTGATATGATGATGGTGACAGGAATAATAATCACTTATGAAGTGCTTTTACCAGGTGGTTGGCACTCTATTAGCGTTGCACGTGGATTATTGCATGGAATCCTCAGGGCAACTGTTTAGACGAGTATTATCTCCCTTTGATGGATGGATGAAGCTAGTGAGGCTTAGAATGGTTAAGAAGCTTGCTAAAATCACAGAGGTAACAAAGCCAGGACAGCAGCCAGGGACCTCAGTTACAATTCCACTCTCCTGCCATGGCCCTAAGGCAACTTCAGCCATCAGTTACCCACACACTGACCTGTCCCCATGCCAGGACTGTGTTCACAGGTGCAGTCACAGGTAACTTAAAATACCTTCATTGCCAGTAGTCCCAATCTGCTAGAGAATGACAGTGTCTGAGTGCCCTGTCTCCCAATAAGCTTGAGAATGGGGGTAAGGGGTGGGGGGTAGGGGCATGGACTGTACTGGGAAACAACCTGAATCCAGACAGTTCAGGTGGGAATTGGGGGGAAGAGATGGACAGTGCAAAACATAACTAAATAAATACATACATACATAAATAAAAGCAAAACCAAACCAAACCCCCAAACCCACAACCCTGCTTGAGAGCAGGGGATGCAGGATAGCTTAAAGGGTCCTGTTCCTCCTTTACTGCTTGCCTGGGATTCAGTTTGTGGCCAAAACAATTGGAGTTGGTCTTACAGCAGGGAGAACAGACAAGCATGTACTTCCTCTCTGGTCCTGCTTCCTCACAGCATCCTTATCTCTTCTGCCTTGCACACGGGTAGGTGAATTAGTTATGCCCATACCCAATGACCTGCTGGCTCCCACGATGTGTGCGGTATAGGAGTCCACGCTGCTCAGCTGAGACACTTGAGGTTCACAGAGAACCCAGCTTTGCCTCGCTGGGGACGGGCCCTGGCCACGCCCATTTCAAAGTGTCGCTGGCCAGCCTGTCCTTCACCACATGGCGTTTCTGTGTTTCATTCCTCTTTTGGAAGAAGTAGCAGCTTTGTGGGAACCACTTCATGCCTAAATTAGCTCTAAAATGTGGGGTGTATCCCTTCAGTTTCAGGAGTCACGGGGGCACGCCAAAGGGCAAAAGTTACCTTTAAACCTTCCCGGTCATCCGTCTAAATCTTCTGTAACCTTTTAATCCCCACGTCACAGTGGTAGGCTGTGCTTTTTACCAACCATTTGTTCTTGCCCTCATAGGGTTTACAGCCTAACTTTATCTCTGACTTCCCACCTCATTTGACTTTCTTTGGCCACTGGAATGCAAGTAGATGTGAAATACTGATGTCTGAACGAATGTACTCGAAAGGCTTAACTCAACTTTTTCATTTCTGTCTTCTGCAATGAAAATAGTATGACCCAGATAGAAGCTTCTCCTCCTTCAGTTTGGGTCTGGAAATAAAGAGACACAGAGAGCAGAGCCATGCAGAGCCACAGTTAACCAGACTCATGAGTGAGTAATAAATACCTGTTGAGCTGGGGGTTGTTACTACCATCAAAGAGAAATCACACACAGATTATTCAACAGCAAGAGCTCTGCATCCACCCAATAACCAAAGAGATGTAAGTAAAAAGGAGGCACCACAGTGAAGTGGTTTACATATTAGCTGAGGGATCACAAAGACCTGAGATCAAACCCTAGTTCATCCATTTACTTTAGGTGATTTGTGATTCCTGTGTCCTTATTACTTCACAGGAATAGCCAATGTTCTATTCATGATATTTTATGAGGATTAAAGGAGATAATGTACAAGAGGTGCTTTTCACTGTGTCTGACAGATGATATACATTAAACAACTCAAAGAGGAGGGGTGAGAGAGTAAGAGCGAGATGCATACTTAGAAAGACATATTGATATACAAATCTATGGAAATTAGATCTATATCTTTATTTAGCTACATAAAAGTTAAGCAATTTTTTTGAAATCAAGAAATCAGTCAATTCTTGCAACAAATTCTCAAATATTTTTAAATTAACAAATACACTGTTCTGTTCATGGTTTCCTGTTGTTACTTTTACGAACTGAATTTGATCAGAGTAATTTTATATACTTACATATAAAACCACTTACTTATAAAAATCTTGTTCTATAAACACTCATCTATTATTTTGAAAAAAATGATATTTCCCTAAGAGTTACAGTCTGCTTTTGCTATATTGATTGGTGGATCAAAGGCCCTTTGACTTAAATCATTCTGGGCCAAAATAGTCATTAGCATAGATTTTGCATTTTTTGTCTTTAATAGACTAAGCTTTTAGGATCTGGGTAATGGCTTAGAAGTCAAAACAAGATCTGAAAACTTTAATTTTGAAAGGATGAGAATGATACTATTCCTTTTCATCAATGATGTTTTCTTTTTTTCCTATCTACTCTGTTCCAGTGCTGTTTTGTATCTAATAGGAATATCACCTAATCTTCACTCAGCTTCATAATAAGAGAGTTTTAGGTAGGTCATTTAGTCTATACTTACAAAGACAGAAGAATTCAGGGTTTTATGCTGAAGCTAGATTTGTCGTGATGTTTCTGGCTGTCAACAAAAACGGTCTGAGAAAGCATAGCTCTACAGGTAGGTTTGTCCACATGAAAGATCAAGTCCTTACCAAACTGCTACCAGGAGGCAACATCTGGAATAGGTCAGGGCTCCAAGTCACATCACCAGGAGAATTTTCTCTCGGTTTCACAATACTGTATTGCGACGACTCTTGAGATGCATTCGAAATAAATATCCACATATTTGGAGACTATTAGCTCAGAAAGTTGATCAGTGCCTTCCATCTTACAAAGAAAATTTTGGACTTTGAGAGAATGGGATATGGAATTCTTCAAGTTTGGCCACTGGTATATTACTAACAGAACAGGAAGGTGCAAAGAGAATGAGTGAGGCAAGGGACCAAAGATCATCTAAGTGAAGATGGTTCCCAAATGGTCCCAGGAAGTTCTGTCTGAAGAGACACCAAGATTATTACCAATATCCACACTCCCTACAATGCCTTAAATCAAAAATGTCCATGGATGCCAGTGAAGATAGCAGCTTCCAAAGAAAAGTCCTCCTGCTGAGTTTATGGAGTGACTAATAACTCACAGGACAAGGAGACCTGAATGTCATGGGCACTATGCAATCTCAAATGGAGATGAGCAAGTTTCTCAAGTTTCTCGCTAGCTGCTTCAAGAGGCTGGAAGCTGAACAGATATTTTGTGATTCTCACAAAATTTCACAGTCTGCATCCTTAGCACAACCCCATACTGTTCAGCTGGGCCTTCTCATCCTTTGTTACTGCTGCACGGGAAGAAAAGTGAGCCGTACTATGTATTTTCAAAGGCACTTAATGCTTTTTGACAAGATTAACAGGCTCAGCTAACTCAGTAGGGGACCCAGCAGGTGGGTGGAGGCTGGCAAGGGTGTCTGACGTACTAGCATCCAGCAAGTCCCCTTCCCTGATCCCCTCTTGCCCTGAGGCTGCTGACCTCTATGGATACAGATGAGCTTGGCCCTCAGGTTCAGCTGCATAATCACGGGACATGTGTCATCTTCAAGTGTCATTAGAAATCAAGTTCTCACAGGGTGAACGGACTCAAGGACTGCTGCTGGCAGCTAAGATCTGAATTTTAGAGTGCAGTTGAGCCCAGGCTGCTAACAGGTGCAGTCACTTCCCACCAGGGAGGAAGAACGCCTGCCATGTGTGTTACACATGGACTCAGCAGGATGCTGCCCATCAAGAGAAATGCAGGGGCTGGGCCGGAGGGGCCTGAGCAAGATGCCAAGTCTGACTGATGATTAAATGAGGCTCCTGTAATGGCTGGACTGGCCCTGGTTCCTAATAAAGATGTTCTCTAACTTCCAAATAGTCAATTTTGACTTGCAGTGCTATTTCTGGTCCCCAACTCATGACATGTATATGCCATAGTTTCCTAAATTATATTCCCCACAACACTAGAATTTGGAGAAACAAGCAAATTTTCTGGGGGAAAGGAGAAAAAAATTTTTTTTTTTTTTTTCATATTTGCTAAGGAATCATTGCCTTTTGTTGACTGCTTCTGGCAACTCACAGCATACAGTATCCCTTTAAAAATACTCAAGCAGTCCAGGAATATAAAGTCTGGTTAATTGGACATCACTATTTCTCAACAATGCGTATTTTCATTTTACAAATGTTCCATGAGACACTACTAGAGAAATTCTGGTTTACACAAGCAAACATACTGTAGTTGAGAAAGCTGGTTTCCCATATCAAAATTTGGCAAAGGCCTTCTCTGTTTTTGTAATAGTGCTGGTTTACTTTCTGTGAGAAGCAGTCAAAGGAGAAGATTTGAGGCCATACTGCCTGGGTTTGCATATTACTCTCAATATCCCTCCACTGTGAGACCTTGGGTACGTTCCTAAATGTCTCTGCACCCAGCAGATGGTGGGCAGATTGAGTCAGGGCGTGTACAGAGAGAACACAGTGCGTGGCACCCAGTAAGGACAAAGGTGAGCGTTTACCACCATCTTCCCACATCACCACCATTATCTCACCATTTCCCACCAGTCCTCTCATATTCAGATGTGTGAAATCCTCCTGCCTCTCTGCTCCTCACCCACCTCCTCTCCCTTCTCTGTCCCCACACCATGCTGGGATGTTACAGCTTTCCTCTAGCTGGGTTCTCTGAATTCAGTCTCACCCTCCACCGTGTGCCTTTCACCTTGCCCTCTACGACGGGACAGACCAGCCTAAAGTCCTGATGCCTTCTTGATCTAACCCTGCTCAGGACTCCATAGTGGCTCCCTCCTCACTGCCCAGCTGAGCAGGCCTCAAGATTCACCTGGATTGAAAACCCTGCAAGAACCAGCAAATGTACTTTTCAGACTCCATGCACCACCTTTCACCCTGCCTTTGCATCTGTGGTCCTTCCCACTTGGAATGTCCTTACTAGTCCCTGCATGGACTTGCATTCTAAGTAGACTGCAGGAAACCTGAGTTCACATACTTGCTTCAAAATATGCAAGGTAAGACGCATGATTGGCTGTGGAACCCCTTGGCATCTCGTGTTCTTATTTGTAAAATAGAGACTAATTATGTTCTCTCTGCAGGATTATTATGATGTTTTAATAGATACACTACATACATGCTCCTATTCTTTCCCAGAGTTTTCCTGTCCATCTTTTGGGAAGTCCTCAATCGGCTGATAGTGCATTAGATGGTGGGAGGTGGGAACAGAAAGGGGTCAGATCATCAGACCTCTAGCCTCTGCTTCCATGTTTTTACCAGAGCTGCACTGTCTTCATCAATTTTCCCTAAGTCCTTAGAATCAGAGTAATCTTCATTTGTGGGGTGGAGGGGTTCCATTCCCCAAAAAGAGAGAAGGAAACCATTGTCTTGTAGAATGTCCTATCATTAGAGCACATGCACCCTACTCACACATGTGCTGCCTTCCACAATCATGCCCCTCCTTCGTGACAGCACTGTGCATCTCCCCCCCAATTTTATATGCACCTTAGGAGTGTGAGTCACCTCTAAGTATTTAGTTCCCCCAGGAGGTACTTAAATATTTGTCAATAAAGAAGCATGACCTTGCTGCCCACTGGTTCCTCCAGAAATTATCCTTCGATAAGGTTAAAACCACTGAGCAGCCCCTTTTCTACTTGTCTGAACAGCAGCCCTGGCTTCCTTATCTCCACTCAGCATCTTTGGGAAAGACCTACTTCAGCCCAGCTCCATTATCTCTCTCTCCTAGCACCAAATGGCAGCCAGAGAATAGCTCTGAGATCTATGTTTCTTTAGCGGGCTTCACAGGGTCACAGATATTAGAGATGAAGGAGAAAAAAATCTATCAGGACATCTTGTCCTCTCCTTGTGCTAAATGGTTCCAGCCTGAATATTTTCTAAATATTTGTCAAGCCTGGTATTAAAGGCTTGAAGTGACAAGTCACCTCAGGGGAGAAGTCAGCATTAAACCTCACTCTTAAAGATGATTTCTTTTACTGACTTTTTTAGCCTCATGGTTCACTGCTGAACCTCACCTGTCCTTGTAGTTAAAGGTCTTCTGGTACCTGTGCTTCTCAGTGGGGACCACGGAAAGGCCACAGGAAGGGTCAGACAGAGGGCAGAGCTTCCTCTGTGGGCTCTGTGCCCCTTTGGCTCCAGGTAATTAGAAAGGATGGGCAAACTGAAGTCCTGACCTCCTACTTTGTCTTCTTTTTTTTAAAGGAAAGGTGCAGGCAGGAATGAAGGTAAGTAGGCAGGCAGGGAGAGGATGAAGAAGCATTTATTTATTTTTATTTAGTTGTTCATCTTGGCCATTCCCCCAAACCCTGGGATGTGAACCTGGGTCCTTGGGATTTATGTGAATGATACTGCAGTGGACCAGACCTGTAGGACACACCTGAACTTCTTTCTTAAAACAAAAGCAGACGCTCTACCTTGCAGATTTCCACTTTCTCATTCAGGGGCCAGAAGGCATTCTTATCATTATAATAACAAGATCATCTGTTTATATCCCTTTGGAGTTTATCAACCTAGGTACCTTAAGTTGACAGAGGCTCCCACCTTTGCCCAATGCTTTTTATTTCACAAGAATATGTACCCTTCGTTGCCATGTGTATCCTATGTGGTGAGACCTGTTGTTTTATTTTTTTTAAAAAAGAGAAACCAGAAATCCAGATTTCAGCATGAAATCTCCTAATATTTAACTGTTGGCAACTGTTTGCTGTAAGAAGTCACACTTTCCTGAGCAGCCTGCATCTCCTAAAGGCAATAAAATTATTTTAATCTATTATAAAGGCCTCACTGACACTAAGTCCCTTACCTGCATGAGATTTTGCCTCCCTCTGAAATTTATCTTGTTTCTTAAGTATGTCGGTAACCATGGTATGTTTATTTATAATTTTGTGCATAAAGGCTTTGCTTCCTGGAAGGAGGGCAGGGACCAGGTATGGTATTGCTTGACACCAAATCCCTACAATGTAGATGTTTATTCTGCCGCCTCAGCATAGTCATACCACTCAAAGGGAATGTCCCCTCATTCAGAAACATGGACCAGTTCTCAGGAAGTGGTTAACACTACTGTGAGATCGGACTACTTGGGTTTCTATCCCCAAGTAGCCATCCTCACTGATGGCTCTGGGACCTTAAGCAAGTTTGTGGCACCTCGGTGTTCTCATCTGTAAACTCCTGAATAACAGCCCTGGCTTCATAGGATTGTTTCAAGGTTTAACTTGACAACTGAGCATAAAACATTTAACACATGAAATCATTTGGAAGTTACTTCATTTTCCTATGGTATCAAAATACCTAGGCACCAATAGTGAGCTCACTTCCTGTTCACATAATGCAGAGTCTCACTGATAGAATTTTATCCACCTCCTTGGGTTTCCATTTTTCCTCTTAAGGTCAAACTGACCTGCTACATTCTTGGCAGAGTCCAAAACCCTCTTGATGGTTGAATCTGGTATAAATATAAAGGTCAGATGATCCTATCTGGGTTTACTGACACCCAGGAACATACAGGTTACATGCTGAACTCGGTCTGCCTGGGAGGACCCACACATATTGTGGTAGACACAGAAAGGTACCACCCAAATTTCCCTTGAAGGAAGAAGGCTTTTCTGCTTAATGATGAGGCAGATGGTGAGTAAACAGAGTGTAGAATGGGTCTCAGCACAGAGGGCTACTTCCCTGCAGGACACACCTTCCCTGAGCAGCCTGCAGCTCTTGAATGAGGCAAGCCTGCAAAGGTGCTGCCATTTCACTCATCACGGCACAACCCTGATGGGCCATATCTAGTTCAGAGCTCCACCTTCAGTTGGGTGGTGCTTTGCAAGACTTTTCCTTTGCCCAGTCCTGCTTCGGCCTCTTCGTTTCACAGGTGATGAGGCTTAATAAGCACCTTGCCCTCCAGATGTCACTGTGGAACTTCAGCTTCCGCAGAACTCAACACACCATGTCCATGTGCCTGCACGCCCACCCACCCTGAAATCCCCACACACTTCTACATGGCACATTTTCAGCAGACAGGAAGCAATCAAAGTTGCTCACAAGGAAGACACGTTTTGCACTGAGCTCTACAGGTTTTATAGAGTGAGAGGCATTTATAAATTGGGGAAGGACTGTCAGTTATATTTTCAAACATCTCTATTTATACGGAGGGGATATCAAAAAGATAAAAAGACAGCACAGCCCATTCAGTAGGTTTCTGGATCCTTAAGCATTTCCAGTAATATTTGTATCTTCTAAAATAATGTTGGAGCTCTGGGAAATTATAAAATAAGCACAAAAATAATAAATGACTCCTCTGAGTTAACACTCTATAATTTGCTTCTGAAATCCCCAAAGTACTCATGTTTAAAGGTAGATTAGGGAAGTGAGGTAATGAAATAGAAAGATGAGCCTATGCTAAGGTGTCCAGGTTTGTTATTATCCAATGCAATACCATACAATCTGTGAGCATTCCAATTGGCTAAAAATCCTCTGCAAATGTGGTATAATATTAATACTATTAAAAAGCAGTAGTTCAAACATAATTCCCTATAACCCCAGGAACAATAAAATATTTGAGAGATGAAGATATCATTTCAGAGTCCCCATCTCCCATCCTTCATTCTGAGTATTCAGCTGCATCTGTCATTCTTCACTGGCTTTCTATTTCTCGTCACTTAAATATCACCTGATCTTAAATGGAATAAATACTATTATCACACAAATTCTCTGTAGGACAGTGCTCTCGTACATGAAGGTGAGATTCATATCCTTCAGAGGCAAATTCCATTCAAACTAACATGTATAGTTATTTGTTAAGAAAAAAAAGATTCTCACATTGTACAATAAATATGAAATAGCTGAAATGGTGATGCATGCAAAACAGTGTCTAAGCTACAGTCTAATTGAGGCAAAACTACTGAGGCTCCAGTCAGAGTGGTGGCCTGAAAACTCCAATTCCCAAATATAGACAAACATGGAAGGGAGAGGGCTGGTAGAAATGTGTTCCTTAAGCTTTCCAACAACATGTACCTGAGGGACAGTGTAGTAGGGATCAAAAAAGAGACTCATGTTTACTAGAAAGGAGTTAGCAGTCTTGCAATCCATAGCAAAATATTTATAACTTTTTGGTTCTCTAAAAGAAGTAGCACTGTTTTCAGAAATAAAATTGGATTCTTCTGAAATGATCAGATGTATGAATAGTTCAAAGAATGAGATGTTCATTATTTCTGCAGTGAAAGAAAGGGCCTAACTCAATTTTGGACAGAGTTCAGCAATAGTCTAAGAAAATATGTCAGGCATACAGGAGCTATCTTTGACTTTTAGTTCCTTAAAAATAAATGATACACTCATAACTGTATATACACAGAACTTTGAAGCTAAGTCATAGTGGGTTTTTTACATACAATTTTAATTAGATAGATTTTTTTTCAATTGAAAAAAAGTGATCTGCTAAGACCAAATGCTAACATGAAATTTCTGCCTGGTGGCAACTAATCTGATAAAAATCAGAACGGTGAAGACCTCTTCCCTGAACAGGGAAGGCCTTAATACAAAACATTCATTATTTCCATGTAAACTGTAAAAGTGAAGCTGTTAGATTTCACATCCAGAAACTGTCACTCTTTATTATCAATGAGAACTGCTTTTAATTGGCAAAATTCCCTACCAAATTTTGATTTCACAACTCTACCTATTTATCAACATTTAACTTAATCCATAATAGCAACTTCATAAATATTATGTTGGGCCAGTGGCTTTGAGTCTCTTTTTTTGAGGTATCAGCATCTTTTATTTTATTTTATTTTTCCTTTCTGGCATAGTCTCATTAAAATGAAACTCATACTCAGAGTAACCCTGAAAGACCTAAGCCCTCCAATAAAAAATGTGGTATGTCTCTCCTCTTAAATTACACAGCAGAAGTGAAGCCTGCTACACATCACATGTGGCGGGAAAGCTAAAGGCCAAGCTATTAAGAGTTAATGAGCCGATACAAGCTCAGGTTCTCGAACCAAAGAGGTTAGACACAGAAAACATGGCCAACACTGAGGAACTTTATTTAAAATATCAATTAAAAATGAGTCACTTCTCTGCTCCACTCCTGCACTCATCACTGGACACCACACACTTGGGCAATGATGGCAGGATTCCCACACATCTGAGAAAAGGCATCTTGGAGGTCTGACCTGCGGCAAGCAAGAGCCTTTCGGCAGTGTGACCGTGAGACAACAAAAAGAATGCTGTGCAAGTGTGCAAGAGGAGGCAGAGGTACAGATCATGGCACCCAATGACCTAGTTTTCTGTTATAACCAATCTGTCCTCACCAAATTTCCTCTTTGTGAGAATGACCTGATTACTGCTAAAAGTTTTTTCTATGACTAAATGTCCTCCAGTCTCATTCATTCACAAGGACTGGGCCAATGAAAAGTCACTGAAGGAAGCAGTACCTTCTCCATGCCAGATGAGGAAGTTGTGATATTCCAATCCAAGCTCAGATGGCTCTTCTAGGATTTTGGGATAAGGTCAGCCTGACTGAGTCCACTCACATCCATAATCAACTGATGTGTTTTCTCACCCCTGAGATATAAAACGGATGAGGGCAGGAATAATTCTCAAAGCTCAAAATCTAGTATAGCACACTGATTATTAGTTAACTAAAACCCCCATAACTTATGAATTACTAGTTAAATGTCAATTTCAACGTAGTATTTAATATGAAACATGAAGTTTAGAAATAGCAATTTACAGGGAATTTCTTATATATCATTTCCTGTGCTAAGTATTTCACATACAGTATTGCACTTGGTCCTTACAGATTCCATACAGAGAATCCATTTTAGGCTCATTTTATAGATAAGAAAGCTGAAGTTAGACAGCTAATGACTGGTAGACCTGGGGTTTAAACCTTTTTGGGTAACTCCAAGCCCACTGATTATCACCTAATGTATACCCAATAATGCTTAAGTTTATTCTCAGTCACCTGTATATGGACGTTTGTAGGGAGCTCGTTTTACCTTCAAATCAGGTATACTAAGTGCATCCATGTTCTCAATAGACAATAAGGTCACCATCAAAAGTTGCCATTCCCATGAGAATTTACCTGACAGCTAATGATGCTTCATTTATTGCCATGCTAGTTTCTTCATGAAGCTATTATTTTTAAACTGAAAATTTAAAGCTTCTACAAGTTTCTGACAACATGAAAATCAGGCATTACTTTGGAGGCCTTTTTTAAACAAACCAGTAGGAGTATTCCAATTAAGAGACAAAGAATAGTCACACATACCTAGAGAACTGATTCCAATTTACACGTTTATCTTGTTTTAATATACACTCCATGTGTCTCAGCTTAGACAGAGATACAATCTACCCAGTAGGGGGACAGTAGTTCTAAGTATTTTAATCAAAAAAGCTGTTATATCAAATAGTTTCTGCAAATCACATCTAAATGACTTAAAGCATAGTGGAGTCTTGGTCTCTAACAAATGGCCCTCCAGCCAGCCAAATTCTATCCTTTTATGTTAAGTGGGAGGAGGCCATTCATGTGAGCCTTTTATTTTGTAAACTCATGAATGGTGTTTCATTCGTGGAGTACAAGGGAATGAATAATCAAATAGTAACACCACCACCAGTGGTTAGCATCAAAGCACACTTTCTATGTACCAAGAAATGCTATTACAGCCTTTGCATGACTATTCATTTCTGAAGTAGCCTCATAGGATATTATGATCTTCATTTTAGAGTGGAGGAACTTGAAACTCAAAGAATATACGTATCTCAAGCAAGGCACTCTAAGCATCAAAGGAAAAGAATCAAGATCATATTTAGTGAATTCCATAGTTCATAATTTTAATCACACCAATAGGATATACTTTAATTACACCATAACATAACAAAATATACTTTTTCCTCCATCAAATACCCTCTAAATATCAAACGCAAATACAAATTGAGTAATGATTTAGCATCATGATGGGATAATGTTTTAAATTGGGGAATACAGAATTTCTATTAACCAGACTGAGAATAATTTTCACTGACAAATGATTATTTGCATCATTTTCTATTTTATGAGTGTGTGAGAGAGATAAAGATATCACTTTCTTAACATGCTATTTTAGAACTTTCCAGAGATAGTTAAAATCAACTACTTAATTCCTATAAGGTACCAAAATAAAATTATGTTTATTTAGTCTATAAACTTTCCTAATGGTCATGAAGACTTAGTAGTTAAAAAGTATGGAAATCATAAAATGCTAGGGTTCCTTCCCTGTAATTCCACGCTCTCACCACAGTTTAAATCCCATCAATAGATAAAGTCATCACGAACTAATTATTTCCTATATAATGGAAAGACAAAGAATAGACTTCCTAAAAATTAAAAAAACAAAAAACAAAAAAACTCCAAAAGCCAACAACAACAAATCATCTGAACCATTGGGTAGTTCGAGTACATGAAAATTGTGAAGTAAATTAATTAGCTTTGCATCGATCGGTATCAAAAGTCATTAGCCCTGTACTGCAAGGAAATCCCAAGAAGCTAGAGCTTTGGGAAAGAAAACTCTGAGAAGGAAATCAATCTCTGCTCTTCAACGTGGATGCTTTAAAGGGTCCCCATTGTATAACTTGCCCACAAGCATTCCAGAGGGAAGACCCATGGATTTATAGCTGCCACACGTGTCACTGAACACAAATACATCTGATAAATAATTGAAGCTCAGTAGAGGAAACAACTTCAGTGTGTGCGCACCGCAGTTTCTACAGAACAGGGAGACAGGCGGAGAGGAAAGCAGAGAGGTCAGTCTTCCTATGTGAATTCCTCCTTGGCATCCCACTCATCAATTAGGTCATTTCTGCCTCATGGAAGTGTCAGCTCAGGGTTTTAGGGACTCTAGGTGCTGGCATCATATATTCAGCAAATCTGGTTTTCTTCTTTCCAAACTATAGGGCCCTTTCCAGGAGTCCTAGCACATGACAGCCCATGAAGCGTAATTCTCTTAACAACCTTATGCTTTTTACAGATGCAGAACTAAGGCCAGAGACAGAGACTCTGCATCACAGGGCACAAAACTAACAAATGGTAGAGCTGGGATTGCAACTCAGGTCTAAGACACTCTTATAGCGTCTGTATTGTCACCACACTGAACGCCATCACTAAGGAGCTTTCACAGTAAGTGTTCAATAGACCAGCTGAACTGCTCTGTGGCCTTGGGTATTATTTCAAAGGAGACTAAGAAGCTCTTGGAGCTGGGGTTTCTTACCCAAAGGCACTTCCTTAGGAGGGACAAATGGTCTCTTCTGGAATCCTTCCACAAGATGGAGCTCTCTACATCACTTAACTGTAGACCTAGCCATTCAGCGGACTTCAATTTGCCTTCTCTACCTCACGCCCAGTGACCCCAGTCATGGCCTCAGAAGTAACTTGATCCAATACTGACTGAGCTCAGTACCTGGATCTATAAGAACCACTGTCACAGTAAATAATGACTTCACCCCAAGGAACTCTTGTAGGGACTCACTCAGTGTTAAAGTGAGACCTGACACATGTCAAGCATTTGTTCCATGTTAGTTATAAAAAATTTCCTGCTTTTATTTAGTCAGTTATTTTAAAAAATGCACTATACATTCAAAAGTGTCATCTATCAAACAAAAGCTGTGGTCCTGATGTTAACCTTCATCTGTCTCTTCAGCTGAAACTTCTTTTGATCTCTTTGCCTTCTCCATTCAAAATCATTAGCATCTGAGTCCTGGCTTCATCCTTCTAATTGTCTTATTTTGATATGGCTTCACTCCATTGTCACCGTCCACACAGGCTGCTATAGGAAAATGTCCTCTGCTGGGGGACTTGAATATTTATTTCCCCACAGTCCTAGAGTGGAAGTTCAAGAACAACCTTCTGTTGAAAACACTCTTCCTGGCTGCCTGCCTTCTCACTTCTCACTGTACCTTCTCACTTTATAGTCACAGGGCCTTTACTTGGTTTTTCTCTTTCTCTTCCTCTTTTTATAAGAGGGCTCATCCTATTATGAGAACACCACTCACATAATCTTAGGTAAACCTAGTTACTTCCCAAAGGCCTCACCTCCAATTACTTCCGCCTCACTTCCAATGCCATTGAGGTTGAGGTCTTCTATATTTGAATGCAGAGGGGAGACAAACATTTAGTCTGTAATGTACATCTATAATTGTTCATAAAATGCTTTATCATGTCAACTGATTTTTAACTTTATAAAAAGAATAACATCCTTACGCAATCTTATGTGATCCTTGTGAGGTTTCTTTTTTTTAACCACTTCATGTTTTACTACTAAGAAATTAAAGATACCTACATCTGAAGAATAAAGGATCACTACATATTAAAATCTGTACTTATTAGAAAATAGTCTCAGGATTAACAGTCTAAACATCTATCTTAATTACATAAAAATGAACAAAGTAAGTTCATATTCAGTAAAAATAAACAAACAAAAAACATGTAAGGGCTAGAGAGATCCAAAATGTCAAACTTGGTACTCTGCGAAAACTATGGCAAGACTGATCAAAAAAGAAGAGGAAGAAAAACTGCAGTGTTTCGACTAACAAGGTGGACATATGGAGTTCAAATAACACAACAAATGACTATCATCAACACCTCCAGATCAGCTTGATTTTGAAGTTTAGATGATTTGGACAAGGCAAGTTAGAAATGTATGGATTATCAGATTGGGCAGAGGGAAAAGCAAGAAAGTTTATTACCCCTGTGACTATTAATAAAAAGGAAGTTATTAAAGATATTTTTGCCAAGAAAACACCAAGCCAGATGGTGGTACAGCCAACATTCAGCGAAGAGATTATTTCAATTTTTGCAAACTTTTCTAGATGATAGAAAAAAACAGTTTATTTTCCACTAAGCCTGGAAGGTCAGTATAACCCTGTTATCATGACCATAGAAAAACAGCACAAAAGAAGTAAATTATATCCTCATTTCATTTATAAATATAGATGCACAATATTCTTCTTAGCAGCAGTGTATTCAACTGGAACCCAGAGAAACTGCACCTCCAGTGTATCAGTAGCAGCAGCACATTATAGGAAAATTATGATAGGTTTGAAATGTCCTGTTTTTCTAGCTACATGTATAGGGATGTTCTCTAACTAAGACTTAGTCTCCTCCTCTGCAAAATGCTATTTCACAGTTATCTATTTCTGTGAGAATTATAAGCTAAACAATATAAAGCCCTAAGCCCAGTGTCTTGAAGTAACAATAAGCAAGAAGTCATAGCTTCTATTTAGTAAGTGCTTGGTTACTTGGCAGAACACTAAACACTAACATGTTTAATGCTCAAAACCTCCTGTGAGATAGGACAACATCCCCACCTACGGAATGAAGGATGACTTCAAAAGAATTTCAGCAACTTGCACCGTTATGCAACTTGCAAAAAAGTTGAGCTAATAATAACAACTGCGCACAGTCTGAACACCGGTGCACAGTGAGCATTTCCAAATTGGAGGCAATTTTAATGGTTGTTATTGGGGACACAGTGCTCCCTCAGAGAGGCTCTCTAGTTCCTTCCATGAGGCATAGGATATGTTCATATTTGGGGGGAAAGGTGGTTTTCATGTTGAAGTTTGATTTGTGGCAAATGAGATTAAATTCCAGCATTTTTCAGCAGGAAGGCTTCAGAGGACAGGAGTGAGCGATACATTGCTGTTTATCTTCTCCCACAAGGGGAATCTTGAGCATTAATGAGATCAGACGTATGATGGCAGCGTCCTCCACTTCTGCCACAAATTCTAGGTCATAGTATAATTGGATTTTTTTAACATTCTGGATACTTGCCTGCCCACCTAGAACTTTCCTCCAGGCTCCTGAGATGGAAGACTTATGACAATTTACCTTGGACAGGGCTTGCGGCTTTATTTCATTAAGGTTTATAAAAAAGTGTTGCCAATAACCCATTTCATGTTTTCAAAGGAGAATATTTATGCAAACAAGAAACCTATAAAAGTGAAATAGAGATCTCAAATGGGGAAAATGGTGAATGGCAGGACATGTATAAAGCTTGGGGACTCTGCTGGCTTGAAAAATCAGTGGAAGAAATGTTGCGTTCCACTCGATTCTTTCCCCAGAGAAGCTTGCCTGTCAATTAGACACACAGAACATAGAACTAACAAAGACTCAAGAATCAATGTGCCCTCTTAGTGTGGAACATACCATCCCTGTTAAAGATTACACAGTGACATCATCTATTACTATGCTGTGCAAGGTGCATATATATATATATATATATATTTTTTTTTTTTTTTTAAAGAGGCTTTATGCTTGTTTTTGTACTATGGTACTTTGAAAAAGAAAACAGTCTGGATGTGTTTCTTACCAGTTATGTCTACAGCAAGAGTGAGAATTGTGAATATCAACATATTTTAAAGGAGCTTTGAAGAGAAAACAAGATGCTGAAAGAGGATCTTGAGCAGGCCTAAATACAGAGATTTTGATATCACTGCCCTTGTTATCAGCTCTCCTTGTTTTCTGTGGGGTTGGAGCCTTATGTCCAATTGACTCAGCTCAATATATTATCAAGTATTTTCTGTCTTCAACTATGCTTAGAAGAGAGGTAGCACATGCTAAGTAAAGGGAAGTATGTGGGTGGCGGTAAAAGAACTATTAGTTTATTCAACACAAATTCAAATATGCTGTGAAAGACACCTGGGAGTTCCCAAGGTCTACCCATCAATGAAAGGCATAAATGGCAATTTTCCTTCATTTTCCCACATTCCTTTCCTTTTCCCTCCTGGAGACGATGATGACATCAGAGGAGGCGGCAAGCGGTAGGAAGGACTGTTCTGTGAGGTTTAGTGTTAATGTCAGCATGAGCTTTAACTGAAGACACAGGACAGTGAGGGGATGGGGTGTCACAAGACAGGGAGAGTGTGCCTGCAGTGTCTTATGAAGCAGAGCAGAGAGCAAGAGGGAGCAGGCAGGGAAGGATGGCTTAACAGAGAAAGCTGCCTACATTGAGCAAATGAGTACATAGACCAAGAATAATGAAAGCCAAGTTCTTACTGTCTGAGAAAGTATTTATAAGCAAGCAAATGGAAAGGGGGTTGGATTTGAACTAGTATGAACTCAAAGCTCTGCCTCATTTCTGCAGAATGCATACAAGAACACATGACTTCAATTTTCCAGGCAGAAATGTTGAAAGATCCAAATAGAGGGTCCATCTGTGGGGAAATGTGAGACAGGGTAAGAATGAGAAATCGTTGCAGATTAAAGAAAGCTGATCAACACCTCCACACAATGCGTGTCTCTAGGACAGGCTCCTGGACCGCCAAAGAAAAGGAGTTATTGTTGAAACAGTTGGTGAAGTCTGAACGGAGTCTGGGAAAGGAGGGTAGCACTGATTGATCAGTGTTGCTTTCCAGACTGCGGTTTACAATTATAATGAAATGACTGTCCTTGTTTTCAGAGGATAAACACTGATATCTAAGGGTGATAGGCATCATGTAGGAAAAACAACTTACCATCTCTCAGAGAGAGAAAGAGTAGAAATGTATTCACATGTTCAAGTTGGGTTGTCTGGGTGAAAGGGTTATGCTAGTTCTACAATTACAATTGTACAATTGAGGTTTGAGACAGCTTCACAACAGAAACCATTCAAAGTGTTGAGCTCTAAAACACAGCACAGGTTTCAGGGGGGAAATTACATTATAAATGACTAAATTTCTTTTGCTCTAAGAAGTATGGATCTTAAAGAAGATCCTTTGTTAGGAGGGGTGGATAAGAGGAGTGCAAATGAGAGTGGCTGAAGGTGAGTTAGATTAATAGACTTAAGAAAAAAAAATCAGCATAAGGAAGGAAGGAGAGGGCGATGGGGTGTATGTAAGAAAAAACTGATCGAGAGAGAGAACATAAGAAAGTGAGCAAATAATTGGCACAGGGAATAGAACTTGTAGAACAAGAAAGAGGTTAGAGAAAAAGTTCAATACATTTTGTGTGTAATACAATCCTCCCATTATTCCAAGACACTGCCAATAACACCCACATCATTCATCAACACCGTTAGGGCAGACACGCATCTGTGACCTGGTATGTCAGTTTGATGTAATGATACCTGTGAGTCTGACTGGAGGACAGGTGCTACAGGAACACAGAGCAGCCCAAAATGGACAGTGCATTTGGGTTGCATATAAAAAGTGAGATAAAACATGTATATAAGTGCCTGAACACATGCCAGAAAAGAGTAAGACCAAACTGCCATAGTGTGGCAGATAGGGCGTGAGAAGACTTCAGAGGATGGGACAAAAGAAAACATTCAAATTTCTTCAGCTCCATCTCTTTATGTCTGCTCATGTTTATTCCTTGGCGTGTTCTCAGGAGGTGGGGATTAGATAGAGAAACTGTAAGGCACAGAGGTTTAATCATGAACCAGGGTCCTCAAGTTAGTAAATGGCAGAACCAAGATTTGATGCCAAGTCCATAGGACTGTCCCCAAAACATTTTTGTCTTATCCTATCATAGTAGGCTGCTTCCTGCCCTGGATCATAATGGCGGAAAATAGGCAGAGAGCTCTGATGGAGAGGCTTTGCGAGGGAGATGAGCAGAAAGTTGTAGGGCATGACTGGCTGGCAGGGCGAGAAGAGACTCCTGCCATAAGCACATGGAGACAGAGGGGCTGGGTGGTGGCATGTGGGCTGACATCAAAATGGCTAAAATACAAGATGATCCATTTGGTGGTAGTAACCATGTCAAGACCAAACACAAAGATGATTGGGGCATGCATGCCTTGGTGGAGTAGTGGTTTGGTCAGCCACCTCAGCTGAGCGCAGTCCGCATACATCCAAAGGACTTGGGTTCACATCCTAGGGTCGGGGGGGACAAGCAAGATGAAAACTGAATTAAAAAAAAATATGGGATTGAGGGAGACTGCGCCACTGGCAATGCTGGCTGGAAGGCCACGGAACATACATCATAGCAACACACTGAAGTTTCAGGTCAAAACCACAAGGGCATAAGCTCACAGGGAAATATTTCTTTTCAGACGTCTTTGAAGGGAAGCTATGCCTGAAATACTGAAAACGTACATTTCCGTGGTGCTATTTTTGAGACTGCAGAAACTTCCAGTTTGGATACATTTTCTGAAAATTTCTCCTATCATTATTAGCACTTCTGCCGAATAATCACATCCCTAAAAATATTTCCACCTTGATAATGCAGAAGTGAGGTCTCTCCACTGAAGAGGAGCAAGGAAAAGAAGGTGATGAATTGCAAATCAATCATAATTTATGCAGATATTCTACTGAAAACTACATTCATCACCTTTTCCAAAGAGCACCACATGAATTTCCTTGAAGTACAAGAAGTCTATTTTCATAAATTAGAACCTAATTTATTTCTCTAATCAATGTATTTTTATGCCAAAAAAGTTAAATAGTAAACAACACAGTTAGGAAAGGAATTATAAGAACTGGAGGATCATGGAACATGGTATTCAGAAAGATTAAAAGAAAGAAAAAGTCAAATGCATTTTCTGTGGCCTTAGTTCTACATTGAAGTGCTTTTTCCAGAGGACTTTGTGATATAATTGGAGCTAGTCATTCTGAATCTGAACACAAAAAAGTCAAATTATCACAAGATACATTTGGGGGAAAAAGTGCAATTGGCACGATGGTGTACCCTGCCAGCTGCAGATACTATGACTAAATGAACAGATGTGTATTTTCAAAAGCACAATCAAAGAAGCAATCAGAATCTAAGGACCAGTGGTCATCCAAGGACTCACTTGCTACTTCTCTGAGTTATTATTCTAATATCATCCTGGCTTTTTAGTATTTGCACAGGAGCAGATAGAAATTCAAAGGCCCTGACTCTGGGGATATTGATTAGGCAACATGCCTGTCTTAGGCTGGGATCCACTGGGGCAAATCCTGAGACTAGAATGGGAGGCAAGCCGTTGATTTGAAAAGTGATTCTGGAAAGCACCAGTAGGCAAGTGGGTAAATGACTGAGGAGAGAATACATTCATCCAATCTGTGTTATCAATAGTGTGTGGGCAGTAACCCAGTCCCACTCGGAGACAATTCAGACACGCTTCAGAGTTATTCCACCAAAGGAGCAAGGGAACCTGGGTACTTGTCTAACAACATCCATTAGTTATTAACGAGGACTGTTACCAAAGGGAGGTGGGGGTGGCAGGTCATTAAATTTCAGCGCTTTCAGTCCATTTTGCACTGTATACAGACAGTATTCACCAGTGGCTAGAAAAAACTAGAGGCCGCTAGAATGTCACAGTGTTTACAGATGGAGGTCAAGGGTCAATGTGTAGGGGAAGTGTCTCTGCTCAAGGAATACGGGCAGTACAGTGACAACATCAGCTACAGGGTCCCCTTAAGAGGAAATACGGAGAAGTTTGGGTCAACATTTGATTCTAAGAGAATGCAGACACGCACTCATGCACACACGCACACACCAGGTTAAAGTCTTAATGAGCATCAACTACATCATCAGATCGCCATCTCAAGTGGTTCTTTGGCATGCGCATTAGTGCTTATCCTGTCCCATTGTTCACCAGTGTCTCAAAAACAAGTCATCTATATGATCGCTGCCTTGGTTTATCGATCTGCTTCAAGGATGTAAAACTTTTTGCCATCTCTAAAGTGAGAGGTCAAGAGGCTGCATATGAAGGAAGAATACCTGCAATGAGTAACTTATTTATTGTCATATGATCCCATAATACCTTACGCATCTCCTTTCATTAGCATTCAGCACATTAGCAATTAGTTCTTTTTCATTATCTGATGCCTCTGAGAGGCCAGAAATTCAATGAGGCCAGAAACCATGTCTGATTACTCACGGCTCTTTTTCCTATGTCTAATGCATAGTAGGGACTTAGTTACTATTACTGAATTCAAATATAGATGAATGAATGAAGATTATTACCATCATCCATCAAGCAAAATGGATTATATAGCTGAGGGCCTAGACGGTTGTCACCTATGTGATTTTCTGTAAATTAGAAAAAGGTATTACTTTCTCCAGGCAAAAAAAGCCCTGAGAAAGGGCTCCCTGCTTATCAAAAGGAATGCAGACTGGAATTCAGCGCCTACTTACCCATCAACAGAGTGCCTGTGATTGTCATAAGACTATATTCTGATATTTCTTTTTCCTTCCTATGAATGAAAGGATTACCCTTTCCTAAGCCTTGGCAATTAGGTCTGGCCTGTGTGGCTTGCTGTGGCCAATGAATCAAAGCAGTGTGAACCACTTTTAGGTGGAGGCCTAGTGCACCTTTTACCATACTGCTTTCCTTCTGTCATGATCACCAAAATGTCCTAGATGGTGGGATATGGATCAGCTTATATCCCTAAAGTGAAGTGACATATGCCCATTAATCCGCAAAGATTTTCTGACAGAAATTAGAGATAGACTTTCATTGTCTAAAGTGTGAAGCTGTGTGTTGCCGCAGCCTACCCACCCCATTTGGACTGACACAGTGTACAGCCTGCAGCCCTATGTTCCATGGCCCCGGGTAGACTCACATGACTTCAGAATTCTCTGCTCTCATGATCTGCGGCACTACCGCACCCTCATATGTGCATGGGCTTCTGTGTGCTCCCAATAGAATCCTTGAGCAAGCAATGCTTTTCTTTGTGGGGAAGAAGCAGAGGATTTGGGTGTATGCACTTCTGCTCAGAGGCCCTCCTGACATCATGTGATAGAGAAGGGAAAAAAAGAACACAACAAAAGATTCCATTTAGGTGGGAGGCCTAATTCCTCCACTCTCGTATAATCTCCAGAGCAATTCCTGGTCCATCAAGACAGCCACTCCCCAGGGGAGTCAGAGCTTCAGCCTCATGATTAGTTGTATTACTACTACTATCACTGCTAATTAAGGGCTGATGTTCATCTTCAATTGAAAACTGCCCATTTCTGACTCCCACACTATAAGTCAAATAGACAGTTCCCCACTTTCAAACTGTGTATTTCATCCTATCATGATAGTGCGATGTCACTTAAATAAAAAATTAAATCAAAGAAGGCCATTCTCCAAACTAGTTAGCTGGGTTATCAAAATTAAAGGCACAAAAATTAATAAGGGACTAGTATTATTATAGAAATACACACAATTTTATATTAAAATACAATTCTTTTAAACTATGTCTGTCAGTTAAAATGTTAACAGTATTTCAACATAAATCCTTCTCCCCATGAAGCAAGAATCATTGTGCAAGCATGTGAGCTATTGTATTCACTTTAGAGATGCTGCCTGGTAGAGCATTTTAACGTAAACCTTGTCAGTGTTAATCCTGATGTCTGATGCTGAGATGTGTGTTCTACTACTTTACTTAACTGAAAATGGGATGCCTTTATGTCGGATTACAGGCTGAAATAATGACCTCCTCTTGGAAGCGGGACCTGGGATATAACAAGGCACCAAATGGAATTCTGGGTCAGAGCCTCTGCAGGACTTGAAAGGAGCCAGGTCTTTTGTAAAGACTCTTTCACTAACTCACAGAATGCTAGCTACCTCAAGCTATCTACATACGGCTCATCTACAAAGAATAAGAAGGAAGTGAGACAGACTTGATTCATGGGGGATGACCAGTCAAGCTTTGGTCTTGGGTGGACAATGTTGGGAAGGGTTCATGTAGTTCCTTCCCCACCATAACCGATACTCTAGTGGGGTGGTGCTCAAACTCTACTGATGGCATGTGTGATGGTGTGTGCAAGAGTTTGAGGCTCCACAGGGCTGCATCAGGGACAGAAGGCTGAATGGCGAGAGGCTGAGAGAGATCTTAAACCTATTTGCCTTATGGACCAGCATTCAGTATGCAAGGTCACATGAAACCTGGTTTCACTTTTAAAGTAAAAGAAAACACTAATTCAATAAATACTTACTAAGCACAGGTAACAAATCCCTAAAAATGAGAAAATTTCATATAGTGATGATATACAGACAAAAAACATGATTACGGGATACAGAATGCCCGATGGCATGGAAACGCCTGGCTGACGAGGTGGAATCTGGCTTGACATATGAATAAATAAAAATAGTCTATGTCAGAACTAGAAATATTCCAGGCAGAAGAAGCAGTACAAACACCCCATGTCAGCAACAGCTTCCTGTTTTTAAGAACAGAAAGAGTGCAGGGTGACTGCAAGTTTGATGAGTAAAGGGAGGTGTGAAAGAGATGAGGGGGCAGAGCATGCAGACCCATGTGGACTCAAATAAGGACTTCAGATGTCATTGTGAGGTGACTGGAAGGCAATGAGCACTTGTAAAAAAGGAGAGTGGCAAGATCTGCATTTTAAAGACTTCTGCCACAGGGAGAATAGACTATCGGGGGCTTGGAGGGTGGGGCAAGAAAATGAGCTGGAGAGCAACAAGGAAATGCAATTTTTCAGGCAAGAGAAAATGAGGGTTTGGAAGAGAGACAGCAAAGATATGGAATATTGTTTGGGTGTGCTCTGGTAGCCTAGTGGATAAGGGCTCGGGAGTAAGTTTCAAGACCCAGAAGCAGGGGGAAACAACAAAGATGAACAACTAAAGACATAAATAAATATTTTAAAAGAAATAAAATTAATTGGATCCAAGATATTTGTGAAAGTAAATCTACTCGGATAGGATAATTTGAAATCACTAACCACAGTTTGAAAAGGGGACCGTGGAAACTATTGTGTGCGGGGAGGAGGTAGTGGGGTAAGACTCAGAGATAATAAAGGCACTGAAAATCTATAGAGAATGTCTGGCTAACTGATTTACCAATGATCTGTACAACAGCTCTGGGTTGAGACCACTATGTGGTATCTTTCTCTCCTCAACTGTTTAATTCTTGCTGAGAACTTTAGGCTTCACCTCACCACAGCTTGGCCTGCTTCTGTGTTTGAATAACCTTTTATTTTACTTACCTGAAGGTGGGCACAAACAGAATAATATTTTTTTCTATTGGGGACAAAATAAGGGGTTTGTGAACTTCATTACCACGTGCAGCCTGCATTCTCCCCCCACCCCCGCCCCATTCACAACCATCCCATATAAACAGCATCTAATTAGTTAAAAGATTCTACTAATTCGACCATCAGAACAATGTCTGGTGAAGTCTGATGGCACTAATTATCTTAATAATCAGCAGAACTATTCTCAACCTAATAATAAGAATGAATCATTAATGGTAGTTTATGAAGTTACCCACCTTCTCTTTGTTTGCTATAGTTTGCTGTTCCATATTAAAATTTGGACACATTTTCTGCTTGAATCTAAGAAGGGTAATTTCTAAGAAGTTACTGAAGTAATACAAGATCAAAACGTAAGTAATAACCACATTCATTCTCAATTAACATTACAGCAAGAGGAATTTATTGCAGAACACATAATTAAGTTATAAACGAAATCTCAAGACAGAAACAGCCCCCCTGTTAAGATTTTTTCATTGCCCATGTGCTCTGAGATGAGAAGGATTTTCTCATTTTGATCTGTCTGCCACAGAAATGGCAACCGCACTTGCTTTCGTGTAATTTGTTTTATTTTGTGATTACTTTATCTTACAACCCACCCCCCCCATCTTATCCTGTGTGAATGCTTTAATCGTTTTATCTAGAACCAGAAGGAGAGCTATTAGGTTTACCTTTTTCATATGCTTCAGCGAAAGAAAACTGTAATATATTCAAAACTACTCCAAAATTCAGGACTAAATGTCACATTCCCTAGATCTTGGAGAGATTCACTCTAAACCTGTGAACAAAATCCTCCCCATATTTCTACTGTAGGGTATGTCTTCATCATCCTAAAACATAAACCTATTTTTGGTTAAAATGCAAGGTGGTAAGATATCTTAAAGTATGTCTACTTCAGCTTCCTGTTTATGTTAAGAATCTTAATTCAAGAAGGAAGGACTAAGAAATGGTAAATGTTGTAAGAATACAACCCAACATCCTTTAGTCTCATCTAGTCTTTTTAGATTTAGTGAATGAATTGCTGTGGAAACATTAAAAAACAATTTACATCTATTTTTATTGTGTTTCACCACTATAAAGACAGAATGTGCCACTACCAGAGAAGCATATCTTCCTAAACAATGAATACGTTTATCAAGTGACCCCCTTCTTTCTCTGAAGTACACCAAATCACCAATCCTCTCTACAAACATGTTTTCTGGACTCTAAAGCAGGGAGATTAATGTTCTTCTACTTCCTAGTCATAGTATAATCAGTGTGAAGGAATAAGATTAGCATTGTGCCATTTCTGCACACAAAAGAACTGTTTTCTCCATATGACTGCCAGGGTGTGTGTTTCCAAGTGATAATGGGGAACATTTAATGTAAGATATTGCTTCTTATCGATGGATTGTGAAAAGAAAATTAGCTCATGTATCCCTTGATACAGAAAATACATATGAATACCTGAATTATGCCATTCTGCTATCAATATTATTTTGCAACAAGTCACTTTAAGTCCCCAGAGTATGACATGGTTCAAAGTACATCTCTCTGACAACTCAGAATTCCAAACATATATTACTCTTTCTTCTACATCAACCAACACTAGAGGCAAACTTTACTCTTGAACTCCATGAATTCAGAAACTAAAAATAATGTGCCTTAGACTCTTCATCTCTTTTTCTGATTTTCTACAGGTATTAGCCTAATTTCCTTCCCACTTGGAGGCAGGGGCACTTAGAGGAGGAAATAGATGGTTTTAGGCATTTCTAGGCTTACATTATTCCATATCATGAGTCCAGATTGAAGGAGGAGGATTCAGAGGAGGAGAAGAAAAAAAATGCTCTTTCCTGCTCTCACAGGTAAAATTTGAGGAAAAGAGTCTGATACTTTGTCTGGATCACATGACCACTGCTTAGCCCAATCACTGTGTCTATTAGATGGTGTGTCAGATTAGCTGTGGCTGATCACATTACCATCCTATGGCTGGAGAAAGGGGCTACTATGACTTATTATCACTTAGTTGTATGAAACATGGGGAAAATGGTTATCCAGTGAAAATAAGTTACTATTATTAGAAAAGGGTTAAAACACTATGTATCCACTGCCACTTCACTGAAGTTTATTATGAAGTGAAAGTCTGAATACTCTTTTATAAAGGACTTTGATTCCAAAGTTAGAAGTTTTTTTCCTCAAACCAGCAAGTCAAGTAGTTTTGATCCTTAACTTTATGAGCCAAGAAGACAAGGAACACATGAAAGGCTCTCAGGTTACACTTCCTGTTTTGTCCAGATTCAGGAGCTACAACCTTAATGCACTCTGTAGTTGATAAATGTCCTAACTTAGATACCATATTAAAAGAACAAAACATTTCGTCAAATTGTACTCATGGTGAAGGCCTGCATTTTCATGCACTAGTCATTATTCCATCCTTCTGTAAAGTACCGTCTTTTTTTTATTTAATATATCATCTGAATTACCAGATGAAAGATGCATACTGTCATGAGTTTTCTTCATCCTCTTCACTAAAATCTGAGTAGCTTGGAGTCTTCTAGAGTAAAATTAGTCATAATCTGTCATTTTTTAAGTCACTGTTGAATGCTAACAATATTCAGTGTCACTATATTACAATGAACTTTCATGTCAGCAGTTATCTTCTCCGTTGTATATTTGGGGAAACAGATTTACAGAGGTCAATGTTATCCTAAAGGTCCTGCAGGTGAGAAGTAGCACAAAGTGGAATCAAACTCTCCTCTCTTCACTACCAGATTCCTGCCCCTAATCTATATTGAATACTTCTTTCCTGTGCATCAAGCACTTAGTCTTTCCTAGGTATTGTATTAAACATACCTATGCACGACCTTATGTAACCCTTACTTCGCACTTGAGAAAAAAAGGATTCTCGTTCCCATATTACAGATGAGGAAACTGAGACTCAAGGACATAAATCAGCAGACCTAGTCATCTAATACTTACTTAGAGACTCATAGTTTCATACTCGAATCTATTTAGCTTTCATTTTGTTTCATTTTGATTAAGCTAGTGTTAATGAGAACTATGGCTACAAGTCAATTAAGAGTAAATAAAGTTATTAAAAAACAACAACAAAGGATCCAGAAGGATCAGAACTACTGCCATGTTTTATAGAACTGCTTCCTTTTGGTTGTGGGTACTGTTTCCACAGTACTTTGAAGGAAGCCTGGCTTGCCTTCTCAGAGTCCTAACAGAAAGTGGATTTGTCAAAGTAGAGAGTGACATTAGCAAGGAAGGAAGGACAGACGGACATGTAAGGTACAAATGACATTTCTTCCTGTTTAAGTTCTATGCATATGTGTTAAAAAATCAGAACAAGAGGACCCAAATTCTAGTAAAAGTTGCTTCTAGACTTCTGATATTCTAGGTATTTTTTGATATACCATTCATTTATCCCATTTCTGCTTGAACAGACACACAGGCACACATGACCCCTCTATATCAATGTTTCTCAAACCATCTACGGTGAAGTGTGTGTGTGTGTGTGTGTGTGTGTGCACAGTGAACATTTAATCTTTATTTATAGAAGACTGATCATGGCCCCAGGATGGATGGCTAGTAATAGCTGCTACCATATATGACTTACCATACTACTCTAGAACTGGTTTTGACCTGGTTCAATAAAGACAAGTCCGCTGATCATGCACTTGGATATCATGATGATGTAAAATTTCTATAAAGTTTTTAATCTTGTAGAGACCTACCTGCATTTTGCTGCACATACTATCAATCATAACTCATATTTGTAGGATCTATTAACAATTTTTAAATACTTTTTTATGTTAACTAAAGGTATCCCATTAAAAGTTAGTGAAATACTTTCATTCCCTAATCCCCATTTAATAGAGGAGAAAACTGAGGGTTAGAGTATTTGGGTGACAAATCCAAGGGTAGTTAAGTTTTAGAGTCTATCAAGAATGACATCAAATTACATCTTAGTTTCCCACACCAAATGACTGATAACTGCCAGGAAGGTAACTGAAGATCATGTCTGAATACAGTTGTCAGGTATATCTGAAAGATCAGCAATGTCTGTTAGGCAAGACTAGATACACTGAATACCCTGGAATAAATTCAAATCCAGGAAGTCTGACTTCATTCTCTAGGTACATTATCATTTTACAGAGAGTTGCTTCTCCCAAAGATCTAAATCACAAAGATGGAACCTACCAGAAATGGTATTTGGGGAGCCATATTTTGTGAGTTAAAAGCAAGAAAAATCAGTGTGTTTAGTGTTTCAAGGAGACAAAGCTCATCTAAATAGTGTTGAGAAATTAGTGAGATCAGCACAGAATTACAGCACAAAGATAATCCTTTTTAAAGATTAGATTTATCCCAGATTGTCTTCCAGTTACAAAGTAGTCAATTAAGTCATTATTTCCATACTTTCCTAACTATTTTGTCAAGGCAGTGCCCTTCTTGGCATTCTCCCAAGGGCTTGGCAGGGAAGAGAATGGCAGTGGAGAAGGAGGTTGGGATCTTCTGTTTTGTTTAAGAAGCCAAAATACGAAACACAACCTCATAATTAGCAGATGAAAGGTGACTTGGGCTCAAGCAATGACAGGAAGAAACAAGCTTAAGGAAGAATCAGAAACCCATAGAGGTTGATGAGGAGCAGAGCAAGGCAGATAGGGATATTGGCTTTTCTTCCTGGTAACTCAGTATTACTCAAAAAACTCCACATGACCATTTTGAAAATGAGGAAAAGGAGACATCAGTGAACAGGAAAATTCATTGCATAAATGGATATCATAAATTCCAGAGGTATGACTCTTTCTGGGAATAATAATGCCTAATAATAAACAGAATAATTTCAGAGTTTGAATGGGAAATTTTTACCAGGTCACATAGAAAGAGTGACATCTAAAATGGATCCATAGCAAAAAACAAAACAAAAGGCAAAATAGAAAATCTTCTCACAATGCCTTCAGAAAGACAAGAAACTCAGGGTTCACGACAGAGTTCCATATCCTACAGCTATTCTGATAATGACAACCTTCAGACCTCCGACGTGGGAGTGAAACCTTCACGAGTCCTCCACCAGTCTGTCCTTCTGCAGCCCCACATTTCTAGCTGCCTGCAATGACTCCGGGTTGTAGAGTCAGCACATCAAACTCAGCAGGTACAAAGTTGAATCTAACAATTTTCCCACCAAAGGAGATGTTGTTTTGACACCACCCTCTTTCCCTTAGACTCAAAATCTATAAGCAGCACTGGATACTTCTAATCTCTTCTACACACTGAATTGAATCAATTGTAAAATTCTATACTTGGATTGACAAGCTCTCCTCCATCCTTTCCATTCTTGGAGTCTGTCCTTGTTGAAGCACTTACTGTCTTTTTAATGGACTCATAAAATGCCCTATGCTTGTTTCTTCATCTCCAGTACTACTTATTCCAATCCATCCTTTAAACTTGTGCCCAGTCAACATCCACAAAGCTTACTTCCATATGCAGTATTCAGCATTTTGCCTGGCACATGGTGGATATTCAGGTAGTTAGATGCCGGATGCAGAGACAGATGAATGGACAAATAAACACCAGATTCACTAATCATATACTATAGGTCTCACATTACTCTAAGTAGTGGAGATAAAGCAGGGACCAACTACCTTCTAAAAAAAAAACCTCCCTGGTCTCAAGTGACCAATTCATATAAACAGCTCAACTTATTCCTAAAAACCTTCCACAACTTGGCCCCATTTTAATGTTTTTTATACTGGCCACCTATTCTTTCACCCAACCACTATCCAATGGTTTCCAACTTTGGCACTATTGATACTTGCGGCTAAATAATTTTGTTTGTGCGCAACTCTCTTGTGCATTGTGGGATATTTAGCAACTTACCTGGTCTATATCTTCTAGATACCAATAGCATTCACATCCAGAAGTGACAACCGAAAATGCCTCCAAACAATGCAAATATCCCCTGGGATCAGGAGACAACACCTGTCTATTGAGAATCACTGTTCATTTGGTCTTGGATACCATTAGACAAGAAAAACAAAGAGTTTCAAATTCATGGATACAGGAATCCTCTTTGATATAATTATATAACATTTTTTAACTAAGTAAGCATTTTTTAAACTATGTATTTGTTTCTTCAGGAAAACTCAAACCATAATGTGAACTTTCTAACAAACAAAATTATATACACACACACATATACACATTCCATGATAGAATAGTTATGTTGTATTACTCCCACTTCTGTCCATATAAGGAAACCTTCTATATTTCTGAAGACATTATTAAACAAAATGTTCATTCAACCAGGCTGTAAGCATAAAACTTGTTCAAAGTATGTTTTAAAAAAATATCTTTATCCCCTACAATCTGAGGAAGTGATGTCAAATAGAATACAAAAGAATAGTTCTGGGATGGGGGGAAGTGAGAATGAAACAAATAAAAGTGCTTATGCACAAAGTAGCATCAAGTATGAATGTATGCCACTGTTTTCTCCAGAGGAGTGCTGAGTGTTTGTTTGGGGTCAGAATGGGATGATGATGAATTGATGCCGGTAAGAAAGCCTTGGAGAGGTTTGGAATAAGAATTAAAATATGGCAAGACCAATTTAAACTATCTTAGGATGCTTTAGTGTTGAAGAATTGCTTTGATAATAACACAATTACAGAGTTTGCTGAACACTAGGCAGGGTTCCAGATCCTTCTTTACTGCTAGGCTGTTCTGTTCATTGTAGGATATTGAGCAGCATACCTGTCCTCTACCCACTTGAGGCTAATACACATCTTCCCACCCCAGTGGTGGTAAAAGCTTTGTTTGTATCCAAACAAAGCCAAAAATAGCTGAGTGAAGGGTGAGGGGAGAGGATAGGAGTGATAGGCAGGGAGTGGGGGTCCAGTGACAAAACTGTTTTGTTAAGGACCACTGGTGGAGAGTGAGATCAAGGTTACACCTGGGCCCAGGGAAATTAATAATTGCACTCCCTTCACTTTCAAATATGTGCCAGTTTGGAAGACAGATCATATTAACTCCCTACGTCCATCTCCTGAGGCCTTGATCTTGCTCTAGTCTCAATAAAAAAACAATACAATAGTCTCAAAAAAACAATACAATAGTCTGAAACCCTCAGACTGGATAGAATATGTTTGTGGTGAAAACATCTTCTGTTCAAAGAATTTTTTTCTTCCCTTCACACAGGCAGTTCTGGGAGATAAAACTGGCACCACCTTTTTGTAGGGAAATAAGAAGACTGTAAACTATCCCTTGCCTCTCAAAAAAAAAAAAATCACATAAATATCTCCAGTTTTTCTCGAAAACTTATCTGTCCCACATGTAGCTTTCTATGTCATCATAATCCCAAATACCTCAAAAAGTTCAAAGCACTCAAGTTCATTCATCCAACTTCTTTCCTAACCCGGAAACAATTTCGTCTGCAAAGGGCACATTTTCTACTCGGAGAGATGCCAACACACTTGGTTAAAAGTTCAAAAGTTTCCATTTTCAAATTGGTAATTTTGACAAGCACAGTGGTTCTCCAGTTTTCTTGTGTACCAGGGTCAGTTGGAGGGCTGCTGACTCAGATTGCAAAGCCCCACTCTGATTTCAGGGTGTCTGGAGCAGGGGCTAATACTTAGCATTTCTAACAAGCTCCTAAGTGAACAGTGATCTAGAAGGTGTCACTGATTCCTGCTTATTCCCTCACAGATTGAAGGTTCTGTTTTGAGGAATAGGCAGGGGTGAGTCTGGGGAGAGGACACCTGGACTCTTCATCAGACTGTTTGCTCAGACATTTGACTTTCAGTTAATCTGGAGAACATTCTTCCACAGCAGCCTAAGGGGCCACCGTGCTAGGCACTGTGGATGATGGCGAATGGGGCAGACAGCCTCTCCTTACTGTGCTCACTCCCACCCCTGTTGTTTTCCCTTTTCCACAGGAAAGCTCCTCCTTATGAGCTGGGATTCTTGTTCTTACTAGGACTCCTTTCTGTTGATCAGCTGCTAATCAGTGCCTTCAATCATTCTCCAAATCCTGCAAGACAGGTTCCATTTCTCAAAAGCAAAACCAAAGAAATCAGGATAACAAACTGAAACAGAAAACGAAGAGTTTCTAGAAGCATCTCCTATTTTGACAAATGCTGGCTCCCCACCCACCCACCCCCCACGTGAGTCTGCTCATCTGGTGGAAAATCCTTACTGGCATGGTCTGTACCAGTTGCATCCTTGTCATTCTCTCTGGGGCCATGAGGGACATGGATTTATTCCTTCTCACTCATCTCAGGTCCTGAAGAGAGCAGTGCTTTAACTCCAACAGCAATAACGAAGTCTGAAGGTGCCTCAGACATGTTTCCAGGGATCAGTAATTCAGACTATGATTTAGGACTTTTCCTTTCTTCTGTCACTGTCACAACACCGGAGGGAAAGCAATCTACATTCTTGTTGACCTCTGAGGTGACCGCCAGTGTTGTCAGCTGTTTCTCCGAAACTGCTCCTCACTGTTTACTTTGTAAGAGTCTCCATCTCCCAGGGATGACATTGCTCCGCTTACCTTTTCATCATCATTTGGGAAGGCGAGAAGCAGTGTGGGCCAAGACATTCTCACTGGAGTCATCAAGACACTTGTCTCAAGCTGGGCTCTTTCTGGGCCTATTATCGTTGTTCAGGGAATAGAGAAAATGTCCTGCCATTTGTAATCTCTCTTATATAGTGAAGAGGAGGCCTTTAAAACAACTATTTATATTTTTCTGGTATTAGGGGAGTCTAAGGTAACTTTGCTTAGTCTCAATTTTTCAGGGAGGAATATTTACCTTCTTTATGATGAAAAATGTGTTTTAGAGACAGTTATTCCTGGATTAGCTTCAAATTACCAGGGAAAGGTGGTTCTTAACATGAATTCATATGGTGCCCATGGGTCAGATTCATATGACATTCATGTCAGCCCTGGTTCACATCATTTCCTAAGATCTCAAAATGTTCCCCAAGTCCATATGTACTTAAGACTGGAAACATCTCTTTTGTTTTGTGAGAAATGTTGTTAGTTCACAAATTATTTAGATTACAAATTGCAGACATTCTTGATTCCAGTAAAGAGAAACATAAATAAAAAGAGGGTAGTTACTCAAACACACATAAGTCTGTCACGCAGGGATCACTGGTAGATACAATTATAATCAGCTCATATGCTTCGCTTTTCCTCAGGTTATGAAGACACTCCTGAGAGATGCAGCTTTGCCTGTCTACCATAATTACTGAATTCTGTTTTGAAAGTTCTCTGATTCTGAAGGTCCTACTAGCGAGCACAGAGAATGCTGTACAGTACAGCGTGTGAAGGAGGAGCAACGTCAACTGGGGTAACAAAAAAGATGCAGATGCGTGGGTCATTTTGAAGGTCAGCTCACTGACATTCATGTATATTACACCTGGGATCTTTGACACAACATTTATAGTTTGTCTGAGCTCCGTGAATTGTGGCTTTGGCGTTCTGAAGACGAGTTATTTTAACCATTACAGCATTTTTTTTTTCCTTGAAGGTGAAGTCTGGATTGTAAAACTGGTGAAGCTAGAACAAATATTTCACAGACCGGCAGGGTCTTAAGCAGTGTTTCTCTGTTCAGAAAAGGAATCTGGATTTGACCTTGGGGCAGATCCATCCCTGCTCTGAAAGGCACTATTTTGTAAAATCTTTTCTGGTCATGAAAACATAAGGCATATGCCTCCCTAGCAGAACTGGGGATGTCTTCAGTCAGCAAAGTGTTTTAAATACAGATGCTTTTAACTCTGATGTTAGGACATTTGTTTTAAAATATAGACATGAAAAGCTCAACATCATTAATCATCAGAGAAATGAAAATCAAAATCACAATAAGATGCCATCTCACGCCCACTAGGATGGTTACTATAAAAAAAAATAACAATGTTGGCAAGGACATGGAAAAACTGGAACACTTACTGGCAGAAATATAAAATTGTGCAGCTACTGTGAAAGCAGTATGGCAGTTCCTCAAAAATTAAAAATAGAATTACCATATGATCCAGCAATTCCACTTCTGAGTATGTGCCCATAGAATTGAAAGCAGAGGTTCAAATAGGTATTTGTACATTCATGTGCACAGTAGCATTATTCTTAAAAGTTAAGAGATGGAAGTAATCCAGTGTCTGTCAGTAGATGAAGGGAAAAACAATATGTGTTATAGGCATCCAGTGGAATACTATTCAACCATAATGGATAAGGAAATACTGACACAAGTTATTAAAAACTTAAGGACCTTCTGCTAAATGTTATAAATCAGTCACAGAAAGACAAATAGTATATGATTCCTTTTATATGAGGGATCTAAAAAGTAGTCAAACTCATGGAAACAAAAAATACAATGGTGGTTATCAGAGGCTGGGATGAGGGGAATATGAGGAGTTACTGTTTAATGGCTACGGAGTTTCAGTTTTTCAAAGGTAAAGAGCTCTGGGGATGGTTGGTGGTGCTGGTTCCTAACAATGTGAATATACTTGATACCACTAAACTGTACACTTAAAATATTGCAGATGGAAAATTATATGTTAGGGATAATCAACTGAAACTTTAAAAAAAATCCAAAATACACTGAATGTCTGAAAAAGAAACTATAGTCTTAAATAGATTATTTTTTTCTCAATGGCAATGTGCATTGAATCAGATTTGAAATCAGTTAGTGCTGATGTCTAATAAGCAAGGTTATTTAAAAGTGAATAACTGAGAATTTGAGGTGTTTGATTACATGCTTTCAGGACTGGGGCTGAGTGAGAGTGGGGGACAGCAAATCCCACCTGTTAGGGGAATAGGGATGGTGCTTCCCTCAGTCACCCTGGAACACAGAGAACTTCAAGAGTGAAGAGAGGTGGAGGACATTCCCGCAGCATGGCAACAAGCTAGAGGTAAAGAACAGATGATCAGTAGGGAATTCATTAGAGGGTGAGAGAAGAAAAGTCTAAAATTCAGCCTTAAGGTTTACTTTACTGTGTCAGAAGCAGACACTGTTGGTTGTCTTCCTACTCTCCATCGCTCCTTTCAACCTTACTAAAAAGAACCTCAATTATGTTAAGGTATGTGGCACTTGCCATCTGTCTACGTTCTCCTGGGAAGCTAATCCCACCCTCAAATGAACGGTCTAAACTGTTCACAGGAATAAGCAGATGATACAGTTCTGGCCACTGATGTGCTCAGCAGGGAGATATCTGTGAGAGAGTTCCTTGTCTATCAAAAGAGACACACAGGAAGAGATGGGTACCATCTTTCTCAGCTTTCAGGGGTGTGGATGGAATGCTACACTACTGTAGACAGTTTGTGCCCATCAAGGTCATGAGCCTCGAGTAAGAGGCAATACTTCTTCTACTGAGAGAAGGTAGAGTAGAAGGGAACACATCCCATTCTTGATTTTACCAGTGAGCTAACCATAGACAGTCCTACATTTAAATTTCTTCTTTGAGTTTTATGAATAAAGAATGTACAGCCAAAATCATTTCATTAATTGATTCAGTATTAGAATTCTTTCCTGTTTTCCTTGAATCATCAAAAATCAAGTTTGTTAGTAATGGCATTCTAGTGTTGTCTGTGCCTTTGAATAATTAAGAGACAATTGAAGTTGCCTTCAGAAGAGCCTCAGGAACATGAATACAAGGGTATAAACAGCAAGAGGTGACAAGCAGGGAGGCCCTGAGCAGTGACCCAAAGCATGAGCAGCAGGGGACATCAGAGATGAACTTTTGGGGCATGTCAACAAGTTCTTGAGGTCTTCAGACATATGAGGGAAGGTGATCTCCTTTGTAAGAAGTGACTTCATTTAGGCATGCAAAATAGGGGCCTGGGCTATGATCATCAGCTTGTAAAGGAAAAAGTAAAGACTGAAAGAAGGAAAACTTGGAGGTATTCAGATAAATTGGCTACAAGGAATATCACAGGATTTTTTCAAGAAAATGAGAAAATTATTTTTAAAAAGTGTCAATACGGTGAAAGTTAGACTTTACTTTGTGAATAAATGAAAGATGTGATTTATAATGACACATACCTGATAATTCTATCATGTTATAATACAATAGAAGTTCAATAAAATTATAATAAAAAAGGAAAAAAAAAAGAAAATGAGAGAGTCCCATGTGACTTCTTACTCTGTATATTTTCTATTAGGATACTAGTCATCAAAATGACAAATTCAAACTGGCATATTCAGGCAAATAGAAAAGAATTCTCCACTACTCCCCATCCCCCAAAAGTTTGATGATATGTGACTGAGATATTCAAAACCCCTCACAGAGATATGAAAAAAGTGTTAAGAGATAAAACGGGGTTGTCAAAAAATAGATTTAATCTTAACAACTAACTTTCAACTCGGCATCAGAATGTTCAGATATAAACAAACCTAATATGGAATAAACAGCTATATTTTAGGTTAAGAGTTACTTTACTATTGGGAAATCTTGCTTATATGAATGCAACCATGAACATTTTCTGTCTTTAAAAAATATAATGATGAAAGCCATGATTGATTGCACTTGGCATATTTTTCTCTCTGTGGTTGCATTCCACTGCAATTATGAAAATACAATGTGAGTTTTCCAAAGGCCATGGCTACCTGACAGACACATCTGAAAACCACTACACTTTGGACTTTCAGGTACGTGTATGTTTGAGTCATGACAGTGTAGTGTAGACATTCACAGCCCCGTCTTCCTGCGTCGGGCTGCCCGGGTGTACTTAGGCCAGTCTCAGCCGAGTTTTAATTACATTGGTTTGTGAGAGGCTCTTATGAGCTCCAGCAGCTGTATATTGTACTGAGAACCGTCATTTTCACAGGAAGGTCAGAAGACTCTCTCTGACTCTCAGGTGGTGTAAAGAAATCCTAGCCCCCAATGTAGAATTCTGTCTCAAACACACTTGCACGGTAAGCAACAGATACAGCTCAGAGCTTTCAAAAGCGCTGCAAGTTTAAAGCCTCCACAGTTTCACAAAACAGTCTCAGAGAAAATAGGAGGAAAATAAATATATAGACAATAGTGACTCTGTCATCATACACAAGGGGACATTGAGAGGGTGGCCTCATAGTTTATGATTTGGGGTGGGGGACTTGGCGAGCAGGCGTACAGGCATTATTGGACACTGATGCTCATGAGGAATGGTTCTGGAGCAAGTTTAACACATAGAGGGAAAAAACCCTCCCATCCGGGCCCCCAGACTGCTAATGCAGTGGAGTTGAGAACCCTGCCTACAGTTATTTTTACCCGCTTAGTTCACATCTCATGTGGTGATTAAACCGAACCATTGTGACTGTAAACCCTTTTGTTCTGTCTCACTATTTCACAGAGGCCTGGTGTGTTAATCAAGCTGTCAGCAAAGGCAAAAAAAAAAAGCACATTTCATCATTTCATCCAAATGAAGAAAAATCTTAGCTTTCTACAATAAACACATTTTCCAGTGGATGAGCTTTTTACAGAGTAATTATTTTACTTCTTCCAAAGATTACTGATTACATCACACAGGAAAACTCTGAAACTCCTGTTTCATCCTCCTCATCTATCTACAGTTCTTGTGCAAACTTATACTTGTTACCATGAAAAATGACAAATTTGCCATCTGATCAAAATGTTAACAAGGTAACTGTCAGTGAGATGGATCTCTGACTGTCACTGCAAGTCAGAACATGAGGATACATTGATATTTCTCAATACAGCCACTGCTTCCCCAGTGTTCACTAACAGCATTTTCACGGTGAAGGTAATAAATCACCCGGAAATAACAAGCTATATAGGATCTCTGGAATATGATAGATTCATCCTAACAGCACGATCTGCAAGGTAGAAAACAATTGATAATGATCCAAAGAAAGCCCTAATCAACTGCCATTTGCCATAATGGGGTAGAGGAAGCAAAATATGAAATCTTAACCATGTGATAAATGCTACCAAAAAAAATGAACTGAAAAGAAAACAAAACACAAATGAGTTAACATTCTTTAGGGTCAAATAAATAGAAAATAAAATTAATTATATAGTTGAGAGCAATCATTATATTGGACACTGGTAAGAATAGGATAATCATAGCAATTGTTGGGTTCATAAACGCCCAGATAATGGACGGTTTCGCCTATGACATTAGTAATGACTCTGGCTCCATTCTTGGCTTAATGGATTTTCCTCCAGCACTTTTATGTTAAGACTTTTGGGGCCACATTATTTCTGAGCTTTAAAGTCAATAGCTTAACTACCGAAATCATTTTCTTCCCCCTAGCATTTGAGCCAAGTGTTTACACCAAAAGAAACAACAGAGAAGAGGAGGGAAGGACATGGAAATCAGAAGAAAAGAGCAATCAAATACAAAGAAAAAAACTTACAGGGTCATTGTGATATCAGGTCACACAGAAAAAGAAATATGGTTCAACTGCCAAAAGACTGCTTCATAGTTCTTTTTAGGTTTTAAGAGTACCAGACTCTCACAGGACAACAGCGAGTCTAACTCTTTCTCCTTTGATCATTACTCTTCAGTCACTCTGGATTCTGCTGTTTCTAGAATACTCCAACCTCCATCATTCCCTAGGACACCTTGTGCTTATTGTTCTCTTGGACAGGGATGTCTCTCTTCCCTGGCTTCTTCCCTAGCTCCTTCCCTTCCTCCAGCTAAAATCTCTTCAAATGTTCTTCCCTATTCATTCTCTTTAAAACAATCTCCACTCCTTGCCCCTTTGGGCTCAGTCACAGCTACCTCTTTCATGACAGCAAGAACAATATCTTTCTGTGTCACTGTCATGTCTAAGCTTCTAGCACAATGGTTGCCATATAGTAGAGACTGAGCTACTCTACAGTATCCTAAAGCTCTGGGATACTGGATTGCACAGTCCAATTCAAGGCTCTGGGATACTTTGAATCTCACTGTCTGAACTTAGCAGATGTGGTGCACCCTGGTGGGTCAGGTGTTAAGTCTGCAGCTCTAGCATAGTCCATGTAAAGCCCAAAGACCCAAGTTCATGACCTGGGGCCAGAATGGTTGGAAGGTTGGGTAAGGGACAACAAAAAGGAGCAACTGAACAAATAAACAAATGCTTCGTCCTCCTCTCTCTCTCCCTTCCTGCCTGGCTGCCTACTTGCCTTCATTTTTGCATATTTCCTTCCTCTTAAAAAATAAATTTAAATGTGCAAGTCTGTGGAAGTTTTCAATTGCTAAATGTCTTAGATTCCTTTTCTGCAAAATGGGGAGAACAGCAATGCCCACTAATGACCGCATTATGAGATCATCCATGTAAAGAGCTTTTGATAATATCAGGCACAAAGGAAGCCAACAAAACTCATTAGCAATTATTGTTATAAATGCAAGAACAGAAGTAATTCAGCATATTTAAGTCAATCAATTCACAATAATGGATGTTAGATCAGTGAGCCATCTTTGTTACTGGTCTTCATCAGTCACAATAACACTGTGTTCCGTCTTGTTCCATATTTTCAGTCTAAATGGAAAGAATGGTACTGTTCTTTAAGTCCCTTTAAAAAGTACTAATAAATGCAACCAGTTACTTCCAGTTTGAGAGTACCTGGACCAGCAATAATACCTTTTCTCATTTGGACATCTCACCAACACTAGAAAGTAAAAGAAAAATATGATTTATGGGTTTGTTCTCTAAAAGCAACAAACTTGCTTAATACTTAAACCTTTGTCATGGGCAGTGACACTGTGCCTTTGGCTCCTGCTTGCCAACGATTTCTATCCATCCACTCCATAATCATGCAATAGAATGCCTCCAATGAGCTACACAGCAGGGATAAAATGATAATAAGATCACCTGGCTACAGAGAGACATGCTTCTAAAGAGGTTCCACCCCTCCTTAAGCTGTTGCATTATTTTTGTGACATTGGCTCAATTTTTGAATACTTTTTATATTCACATACTTGGTTAGTTATCCTTCTACTATTTAGAACTGGGGAAGAAAAATATCTTTTAAGAGACAAAAGAAGGTAATACGGGCAATGGTTTATTAATAAAAACTATTTCAGAGAGGAAGGGAGAAAGAAGGAAACGGGTTCTACTATATATATTCATATAAAGCAGCACAGTAGCTTCTTGAATAACCCCATTTTGTTCCAGATCACTATAGTATAATGTTGATCAGAAAAAACACATTTGACATACAGTGAATTAAGCAAGGTTCTTTGAGGACTTAGTTTCATTATAAGGTATCTTGATTAAGTTTACAGTTTCTAAGAACCTATCAACAACAGTAATTGAGGACTTATTGTGGTTCTATAGCTTTTGAACATCTTAAACAGCCTGTCAGATGCTGATTAAAACACTGGTTCTCTGAGGCAAAGCACATATGGACAAATGTTCATATTTAATTTCCAGGGGTTGAAGAACACTCAAACTCAACCTATGAGTCACATACTCAAGGGTTAAAAATGTTTCTATACAGTATAGACTTCAAATAACCCTCACTTCCTTTGTTTATAGTCTTTTCTTTTACAAATAAAAATAAGAAAAATAGAATTAACACTTTAAAAAGGAGCTCAAATGTAAGCAGAAAAAATTAGAATTTAGAAAATCTTGGCTTGGTTACAGTCTAAAGTTAAGGATATTTGCTTTGATTAACATATAATAATGTAGTTTCTACTAATTAAATGCAAATTGAAATGAGATAAGACAAACCTGTCACTGTGTAATTTCTGAATAGATAATAATGTGTCAGTTTTCCCCCCAACAAATTAGGTAAGGCAAACTTTCAGTTACTAAATTGGAGAAATAAGGGATACAGGAATAAAACTTAATATTAGGTGCTTTGAAATTATTCACATGAAGAACTTTTAATTTCTTTATTTTTCACTAATTTTTTTCACTTTTAACCAGTCTCAAAAGTGAAGTGTTTATCTTTCCTATTGTTCAAATTAAAATGTGAATATTCTTAGGTACAGCCATGTTAAAAATGAGAACTTTACACTGCCTGAGTTCATTATTAAGAAAAAAAAAAAGGTATGGAAGATAAAATATTTAAAACACACATATACCTTAATGTGCTTGGAAGTACAGAGTTAACATATTTCAGGAAGTAATTTCTGAGAATCAGACTACTGAAATGTCCTCACTGACATCTTTAATTGACAGAAAAATAAAATGAATTATCATTCATGTCCAGAAAACAAATTACTAGATGGGATCCTTATACATACTGTTTTCACTAACAAGCAAGCAACCAGTAACAAAGGTTTGAGGTATCTCTAAGGCACTTGGTGGATAAATTCAGACTTGTAGACGAAATCCAGTTTGCATTTAATTACATAATCCCAGTCAAGGAGTTCATTGTTCCTCAAATCAAATTGCTTATGAGAAGACTGCTTAGGAAAGTGGGTGGAGGCAGAAGTGAGTTAGATGGAAAGGATTTTAGATTACATTACGGGAAATCTTACTAGAAAAACGTATGACATCTTGGTCCACTGGCCCTCTTCCTATTCTGTCCCTCACTGTCCTCCTTTATCACTAAAGACACATCATGTAGTCCTTCACATTGACTGGACAAGCGTAAAGCTTGAGAATCTAGAGTTTCCCAAACCAATGAAAGGAAAAACTAAGCTCATTTTGGCCATGACAATGCTATTGAGAGGAAGATAAAGATAGAGTTTTCAATGGAAATTATTTTCTTGGGAGCATTCTTCCAAAGTCAGCAAATCCATTCTTTCCCAACTTTCTGGGTCTCTTGCTTATTTTGATAACTATATAAGCAGAATTCAGGGATGCACAGGCTTATAAGAGTCTGTGTAAAATCTTCAGGAATTTTACAAGCTGGTTATTTAAAAAGTAATTAATTTAAGTTGTTTAACTTATAATTAAATAAATGTCAAAAGTAAAGATAAGATGGTGTACTACTGCACATTGCCTTCCAAGTCTGTGTAAAAATGTCGTTTGTAGTTTGAAATCAGTGATGGAATTTGAAAACACTACAGATTTATTGCTTTGTTGGTTATACCCAATCTTAATGTAAGTGATGAGCAAAATACTAATAATGCAGATTAAGCTTAAAACTGGTTGTAGTTATAGCTATTACAATGTGAATAACACAATAATTGGGAAAATATTCTTTGAGTATCCTAAATCTATTAATCTCAGCACAAAGTCACTCAAGTTACTGATGAATGAGTAAAGTACTGGTATACATCTTCATTGTTTAACTTTTGCCTTAGGTGTTAATATAAATATCAACCAACATTCATGTTCAAAGCACATTGATTTATCAATGATGTTTATGTCTTTGCTAAATTACCTAGCAGCAGTAGTAAGCATCATTTCTCACCTGAATCTTTCACATCAAGACAACTACAGCCACAGGTTAATCATGAATACAAGAATCCAGCCATTGATAAAAAGCAACCTGTGAGAACTGAACTGTGTGCTATGCAGTTAAATTTATATGTCTGGTATATGTATATAAATAGTCATATACATATCTTTCTCCTTGAAGAGCTGGTTGTCAAACATACATCAGCACAGCGCTGCGTAAACACAACAATAAGTATATTTAGCACAAGGTCACCATTCAGCTTTTTAGGAATAACTTTATTATTGGAACCTTGAGCTAGGAAGCTTACTGAGTCAGTTGAAGCTCTTTTACATCTCTAAAATCACCTGTATTTGGCTATAATATTAGCTACTTTCTCAGGCAGCAATGTTAACAAGATGGACATATGGGAATTCTCTTTTACTTGAGGGTAGTTTGGGAGTCTTACTAGGGGATGGTAGGTAAATTCACTGTTATTAGGGAGGAAAGATTGGGAGAAGCCAATACCTAGTCAGTTGTGAGAGGATTGTTGAGAGGCATAATGGAAAGTATTGAACTAGGTCATGCATGTGAAATCTTTGGGGCAATATGTACTCTGAATGTGCCCAAATAACATTAAATGATTCTGTGTGGTATTTTATTCTATTAGAAACAAAAGTATAATTCATCCAATTTCAAGAACAGAGAAGAACTTCAGTTAACAATTTCCTGTGGTTTTACAGTAAACAGTTAAAAAAATTCACCAAAAACAAACATAAAGTAAAACAAAAATAGGATACCAAACTAGATTTGTTAAATATTTGTTAGGTTTCCAAGTAAAGATATTTTTCAACCCTTCCTTCTATGATTACCCTCGTGTCCTACATGAAAGCTCACCAATTGGCCATGAGTGTCATTTAGAAATCCTGAATTGTATTTCCTATCAGCATTCAGAAGGGGAAACAGAATAAGCTCTGAGCTCACCTGCTGGAGGCCATGACTTCTTTACGGCTCCAGCTCAGCTTCAACTACATAAATATTGCCTAAGAAACATGGAACACCGCTGGGCACAGGGAGACTGCCACATGTCCTCTCTGCTCAATAGAGTCGAAAGGATGCATTGACATCAGATAGAAAAATGCCCTCAGGAACAAAGACTCGAAGGGCTTCTAGAAAAGAACAAGTACATGGTACCTAGTGCTGTATTTTTTTCTTTTAAGTTGCTGACCTCTCTGATATGATTTGCTCCAAATTCTTCTGAGCAGCTATAATAGAATGAAAATAGGAGCAGCCACAGCCTAGTGGATATTGTTTTTGTACAGTACAGTGCTGTCTGATCTTACCCCTTCCAAGATCCCAGCTTCACATCCTAAATATTTCTTCCTTGCAAAGCTTTGCTATTTGCAGCTTTCTTTCTGTCCCCAAAATGCATATACTTGGGGCATCAGTAGCAGGTGGGGGTTTTCCCTTGGATTTTCCTCCATGTACCCTCAAGTCATATATGAGCATAGCTTTCACCTTCTGAAAGAAATCAGCTTTTTACTGGGAACATCAGGCTCATGCCAGGTTCCCCACAGTGGCTTGTAGGAACTCACACACACCCTCTGGATGAATAAAAACAGCAGGGAGCCAAGTCTCAGACAAGAGGACATTTGCTCATTTTCCTTGAAATTTTCAGAATACCCATGCTAAGAAAAGACAATGCCAGGCACTTACACTTGCAGGGACAGGAAGGCTATGGAATTAAGGCAAAAAAGAGGGAAATCATGCTACTGGGCAAACACTCACACAAAGGCATTAAGGCATCTTTCTCTGCCTCACATATTACAGCATCTCAGTGCTCTCCTGTGGCTCTCTGGTTACATGTAGGATTTTTCTGTCAAAAGAAGGCAGCATCAGATACAACAAACAACACAGTCCTATCATATATGACAGCCTGCAAATCCACCCTCCCTCAAAACGGTCACATGACAAGAAAGCACCTCCCCCAAGTTAACCTCTCCTACTTTCCAGTCATTCATTCCCAGGTAAGCCTGTAGCCATATTTCAGCTAAGCATCTCAGCTCACAGGGCTCAGAGGAAAGAAAGCTCCATGCTGCTCCCTGTCTCCCACACCCAACACACACACACACACACACACACACACGTGCGCACGCACACATACACACACACACACTTATTTAAGGCCATCTAAATAATGCCTATTTGTCAGGTTCTTTACAAATATTTTACCTTTAATAGATTTCTCTCCATACACTTTAGACATGGCATTTGGATCCCTGTTTTAACAATGAAGAAAATAAGACTCCTTTACTAAGGAGATGCACATAAACTTGTCAAAATCATGCTACAGGGTTTTTGGAGACTGGAAGATGTGGCCCCTTTACCTATGGAATTTATACCCCAGGGAAACTCACAGAAGAAGTGCCCAGGCAGGCACTCCCTCACTTCAAGCTGGCTGCCTGGCTAAGTGGAGGGGGCCAAGGAAAGGAGGGGGCAGCCCAGAAACAGAAGATGAGGAAAAAAGGCAGGCAAAGAGACTGCCCAAGAACCAGAGAGTGCCTAGATAGTAAGCTAAATATCCCAAATTGGAGTTCTAACCTATTCACTTTGTACTTCATTCAGTCACATAGCCTTGGAGAGCTGCCCCTCTCTTCTGATCTCAGAGAAAAACTGAAGAACTGGACAAAGCTCTGTAGCTGAGGCAACTTTTCCACTGACTGGCTTCATTCGCAGGAGTCTGGACATCATCTCTGAGGCAAGAGCTTTCTTTCATAGCCGGGAGAACAGGAGCTGAATTCCAATTTTAAGGATGGGACTGGCAAGTTTCAGAACACGGCCTGCCCTTTTAAACTCATCTTTATTAATATTCTTCAAGCACAAAGGTAATGAGAAATGACAAAATATAGCCCCCTCTAGCAGCCAGAAAGCCAAAAAATGAAGACTGCATATCGTGCTATCCTATTATAATAACAGATTAAAAGGGCACAAACAGGGTACTAATTAGCAGTCATAAAAACTGTAGGCTCCAGATTGCTTGTCGTCATATCTGGGCAGTAAAACTGCCACATGCACAGAAAACATGGGAGTAAAACAGCAGAGCATGACTGCTGAGGACTCAGACAGTGTGAGCAGAGAGGTGGGTGACAGGGTTGGTTGCCAGGAGCAGTCAGATTCAGCAGTCTAACCTGTACTCTCCCCAGAATCCAAAGACATTCAGGTGACTGTGCAAGAATTAAAAATCAGCCAGCCCAGACATCGGCAAGCACCTCCTAACTCAGCGAGGGACAGGAAGGGACCTTGCCAACTTCTGATTGATTGTTTTCAAGTCCCTCTCCCCAAGATGTATTCCTGTCCATGGTTTCTCCCTGGATTTTATGCAGAAGGCTACTTCTGAGAAATGAGATGGTTTTATTAGCATGCAGGGGCCAAAGTTTAGCCTGAAGGAGAGGTACCTTCATCAATAAAATCTTTTTTGATTAAATTCAGTCTTTCTTCTTGAGTCTGCTCAGAGCTTGGAAAATAAGCTGGGTGTGCTTTCTAAATTTTATCCCCAATTTGTTCCCTGAGGATTTCCAGGATTCTGTTGCCAACAGGGCAATCTGTAAGAATAAAGAAAGGAGTGTCTGCTTTCTTTATCAAGTTGCCTCTTAATAAATCCAGATCCAATAATTCAGACTGAGAAATTCACTATACTCAGATATTTAGCTTGACTGAGTGGCTGTCTATTCCAGAATAACCAATTAATTTATCATTTTAACTGACCTATGTAGAGAATCAGTATTAACAAATTTTGAACTTTTTTTTGTAGTAAGGAGAAAGATATGTCTATACTGCATGTAAAACTGAAAGTTGGGTAAATTCCTTTTAGGAATGACACAGTTCAAATGGTCAAATTAAAGGCAAAGCAATGATTCAAATGAACTAGACAACAATAATTTTATCTTCATTATAATAAAGGATATATATTGTTTAATGGTATATATGCCATTCACTGTGTAGTGAAAAATCTGAGAAAAGTCCCAGATTCTTTAAAAAAAAAAACATCAGCTCCATATTAGAAAAGAGATTGTTCATATTTTGCTACTTTCCTTGAGAAAGCTGGGCAAATATCACTGGGATGGAATTGGGTCCTAGTCTCTGTATCATCAGTGATTTGGCCTACCCAGGCCAAATCATTTGACCTTTTGGAAGATTTAGAGTTGGTTTTTGTGTTTTTCATCCTATCCCCATGAACACCTATTAGCTTCATTTGACCCTATCACTTGGGTTGATAATCACATTTTTTCAGTAATTTATGAGCACTGGATAATCAGAATGGGACGAGGATGCCAGGAATCAACAGCCAGTATAGCTATTCAATCCTAGCTGTTTTAACAGTCTGGCAATAATATTGCCCGCCCCTCCCCTCCCCCACAAAGGATTCTCCTTAACTGAAAACCTAAATGACAATTTATGAATCTCTAGTGATAGTAATGCTAGTATTTAACATAGGTTAGTAGTAGAACTATTCTCAGACAGAATGAAGTCTCCCTACACCCTCAAATTATGCCATGGAATGAAACCGTATCAAGACTCTGACACACTGGGCAAACATGTCCAAGTCATTTGTGTTCTCTATATAAACCTATTCTGTGTATGAAAGAGACAGCCATCTGTGCCTGACCAGCTTTCAAAGTGATGCTAGTAGGTCAAATAAGAGAAGATACTGAAATGTAATCTGAATGCTTCCAAAGAAAAACACCTTCTAATCCCAAGACGTAATTGTTAATAACTAGGTTTGCTTTTATAAAAGGTTGAAGTTTTTTAATACATATATACTTTGGTGCTCATTAAGAAATACTAATTCTTCTATATGTTTAGAAGCACATACATAAGTGAAAATTATTTGCAGTGATGGTACAGTGATGAATGTTAAATCCTAATGAGAAAATAAATGTTGGCTGGAAACATGTGTGTTCTTTTCTTCTTTCCTTTCTTTAGTCAAAGCTAGTGTGCTGAATTTTCTTCAGAGGATATATTAGTGCCTATTTAATATTATCCCTCTCTTTAATGTGAAAACTTTCATTAGAATCCTAGGCAAAGCTTTAGGTTTTCAATGAAGAGGTTATTAAAAAATAATTAATATCTAAATGGTGCTCAAAATACCACAGTACAGCTAATTGACAGCATAGTCACAAGGCCCAGAGATGGGGACAGTATTAAAAACCAGAGGGTCCTGCTTGATCCAACAGTAATTTCATTACTTTCAAGTACAAAATTAACTTTTCTGAAAAGGTAAATCCTAAAGGGCTCCTGGGGATCTCATTTGGTCTAAGCAGGGGATTTGTGGGGACTCCATGGCAGAAATTAGACCCAAGTTTCTGGTGGTCTTCACAGCAGCTCTCCACTTTCCACATAACTCATGCTAGGACAGCCATCAATAAGTAGACATCATTCAAGGCTCTTTTTAGGAAAGGTGAGCACACCAATCACTGGAACAGAAAGGATCCCCATGTGCCTCCAGGTTCTTACTTTGTAGGAGGGATTCAAGGAAAGGCCTGCCACAGGGTCTCAGCATAACAAAGGCTGCCTTAGTTCATTTCCTCTTAGGAAAGTTCTAAAGTTCATTTGTTAGCTTCCCAAGGTGAAATGGTCACTTTAATTCACATACAAAATGGGAACCAATTCAATCATTCTCTTTTATTACTCTGAAATCAGCCAAACCAGTTAATGAATCTTAATACTCTAAATCAGCATTTCCTAAATATGATCTTTGAAATATCATTACCAAAGAACTGCTCTCCATAAAAAGAAAAAAAAAAAATCATAGTTCAAAGTACTTTTGGAAATGCTACTTATGATCTATCTTCTAGGCGTTCCATAAAGTATGTTAAGGTATGAGAATTTCTGCAATTAGAATCACACTTAATTTTATTTAGCTGAGTATTTTCAAAAGCTGTTTACCACAGAACTTTGTTAATTATCCCTTCCTCTACAGGCACACAGCTGTTTAAACTTGTTACCATTCCAGAGACTATACTTTAGGAGGTGGTCTAAGTTAATCTGTAACTGCTCCTGGCATTAGGTGATTGCCATCTATTTTAATGTAATTACATGAGCATATACTCAGCATTTCTCCAGCATAAGGTCAGAATAAAGGTAGCGTACTCTTCAAGGTTTCCAAATTGGTGGGTTATGTGCCAGCCCTTCCAAGAACTTGCATATTTTGCAGAGGCTCTAAAATCTATGAGCTAAGGAATATCAATCCATCTGTCTATTTAGGTCAGGTCAAAGGTCAATTCTGTAGCAGTTGAAATGTCAGGAACCAGGTGACAAATATGACAAAGGAATGAACTCCTCCTCCTTCAGGGTGGCCACTATGACAGAGTTATAGACAATTAACCATAAACCATGAGATGTGCGATATGGAAAAAGGAGAGGCAAACAGGGTGGGGGTGGGTGGCAAAGGAAGCTTGGTAAAGACAGCAACTATTGAACCAGGCACCAAGAAAAGGAATTGCCAAGTAAAAGACAGATGAGTATGCAGCATGAGAAAAAGTACTGGGGCTGCCGATGTGAAGGTTTTTGACTTCCTAAGTTGTTCATCCCCCTCAGTATTACAGAAGAGCCAACAGGTGTATGAGGATCTAGCACTTAAGAATTCCATGATATGGCTGGGAAGAATTAACATGGTTAAAATGGTCATCTTACCTAAAGTAATATATGAGTTAAATACAATTCCAATCAATATCCCCAAGGGAATATTTCAAGAAACTACAACATTTTTTAAAAATTTGTATGGAACAGCAAAAGAGCTTGGACAGTAAAAACAATCATGAGGTAAAAGAAAAAACTGGAAGCATCACACTCCCAGATATTAAGATATACTACAAAGTGATAGCGATCAAAACTATTATAGTACTGGAATAATAACAGACACACAGATCAATGGAATGGAACTGAATCACCAGAAAGTGACTCACTCACATATGGCCACTTAATTTATGACAAATGAACCAAGAGCATATAATGGACAAAAGAAAACCTTTTCAATAAATGGTGTTGCAAAAATTGGACAGCCACATGCAAAAGAATGAAGCTAGACCATTTTAAGACCATACACAAAACGTAATTCAAAATGGATATGAGACTTGGTCATAAGACTGGAAGCTATAAGAAATTTGGAAGACAACAAAGAAAGACATTTATAACGTCAACCTTAGAGAAATCTTTGGGTACTCAACTTCAGTGTCAAGGAGAAAAAAAAACAAAAGTAAAAAAAAAACAAAAAACAGTTGGGACTACATCAAACTAAAAAAAACTTTTGCACGTGAAAGTAACTATCTTCGAAACAAAAATGCAACCGATTGACTGGGAGAAGATAACTGCATTTCATATATCTCACAAGGGCATAATATCCAAAATATACAAAGAACTCATAATAAAATTCAACAAAACAAAAACAGGCAATCCAGTCAAAAACTGGGTGGAAGAATTGGGTGGACAATTTGCCAAAGAATACATACAGATGGCCAACAGGTACATGAAAACATATTCCTCTTTGCTTGTTATTATGGAAATATAAATCAAAACAATGAGATAGCACCTGTGATGTTGGCTATTATCCAATGGTCTGGGAACAGTAAGTGTTGGTGAGGATGTGGGGAAAAGGAACACTTTTATACTGTGGGTGGGAGTGAAAATAAGAGCAACTCTTAAGGAAAGCAGAATGGATTCCTCAAAATACTGAATATGGAAATCCCAAGTGATTCTATCATCTAACTTCTGGGTATTTATTCAAAAGATTAAAGAAAAAAAACACTAATTCACAGAGATATAAGCCCATGTTTATTGCAGCATTATTTATAATAGAAATTATAATATATTATAATATAATTAATTTAGAATCAGAAATTAACTAAGTGCTCATCCTCAGATGAATGGATAAAGAAGACATGGCATATATAAACAATGGGATACGATGCAGTAATTAGAAAAGATGCCATCCTGTCCTTTGAATTAACATGGATAGAACATTATGGGACTATGCTAAGTGAATTAAGTCGAAAAAAGAAAGATGAATATTGGATGAACTTACTTATAGTTGGAATGTGAAGAGACAAAGAAAAGGAACAGATTAAGCAAAACCAACATTTAGACAGTGGCAAGAGAACTGAGGTTATCAGTAGAGAATGTAGCAGCAGGTGGAGGGCAAGGGGTTGTGGGGTCCAATGGACAACAGGGAGGAACTCTTGATTATCTGGTGGTGGACAAGGTGTATTGACATATATTAGGGGAATGGGGAACTTATACACATGGGTTTATATTATTTTATAAAGCAAAAATACCTTGATAAATAATAAAGATAAAAATTAAAAAAGGATTTTGTGATGGTATGCCCTGGTGGCTTTGTGGTTAAATCCACAGCCTCTGGTTGGCATAGTTTACATTCATCCCAAGAATCCAAGTTTGTAACCCACTGCCAGGGAAAGCAACCAAGATGAACAGCTAACTAAAAAAATGTTTACTCCTTCTCACTCTTCCTTCCTGTCTATTCCCCTTCATACAAGCCTGAACCTTTCCTGTAAAAAACAAAAACAAAAAAAAAACTAGACAGAACCCAGTTAACTTTTTCAGACCAGGAAACCACTGTGTGCCCACATTCCATACATTTCCTGATGGCATCTCTGGAATGACCCCTGTGACCCCCTGACCTTAGTCAACCATGCTGCTTCTTGTCTCCTAGGAGCAGGCTTTCTATACAAGTCATTCCTTTTATGGGCACCTGCACAAGGATATGCATTGTGCCCTTGACTCGATAAACAAAATGGTCCTTAAAAATTGGATGTTCATGGATGTCTTAAAACTGAAATTATTTTATTTGACCATGAAGGATAGCCCATTTGAAGGATCATTTCAATAAATTCTTTAGGGAGCAAGGAAATCCATACATGCATTGAAAGTTCTGTTTAGTTCTATTTTCCTGAATAAGATATAGCGGCTTTTTAAAGGACTACTGAATTTAGAGAAATGTTGAAAAAGCAGACACATGAAAACTCTACTATCCTGAAATAAGAGAAAAAGATGAAAGTAAACATGCAAGCTAAAGATGTCATTTGACACCCATTGAATGTGAAATGGTAGTGTTATTCATAAATTGATTTAGCCAGGTCTGTCTCTTTTGGGACCCTTGAATTGACTAACAGTTCTGTCTACGCTAAATAATGACCCTAAAATTTGAAGCTGAATAGTGAGAGGGAGAATTTAGCAATGTACATCATCAGGAGAGTCATAACCAGTCAAACAGGCAGTGGTATTTGAACACAGAAAAATAAGTTTTGAACCTTCTAAGCAAACTGACAAATTGCCCTCTGGAGTCTAATTTCCAGCATCAGTACCACTTTCCCATGATGACTAGTCTATTGTCTCTGTTGCCTAATGGCTCTCTATGCCAAGAAGGGCAGTCAGTATGATTAAAATAACCATCAACAGAAACGTCTGGTAATTAGCCATCTTCTTTGTTAAATATAATTCTGGTCAGCAAGATTGATAGGTTCTTTTGGTCATTAACAATCTATTTAACAACCACAAATTTAAAGTCATCACTTCCTGAGCTCTACTGTTAAAGAGGTTAGGAGGCAAATTATATTCAAGCAGAGCCAAGAGATGGAAAATTAAGTCAGAATGGGAAAAGTGAGACTTACAAAGTAGTGCTTCTTGGAGGATGCTACGATCTACATGGAAATTGGGTATTTTGATGCTAGGGAATTTGTTCAATCACTTTTTAAAGGGAAAAATATATTCATCAATACCCTATGCCATAGCGATAATAACTTAGATGGGGGTGGGAAGTCCTTAAAAGATCCAACATAGGCAAAAATACAATCTTGCTGAAAATGAACCATTTATCTATCAATCATAAAAACATTGCCTAGCACTGAGTCAAAGACAATTTATCTTCTTTGATCATGCTTTGGCATCCTAAAAACACCAATCCCTGAAAAGTATTTTCATATTTCACATAAAAATATGGAAACTTTTAAACCAGGCTTAAGACAAAATTAAAAAAGCTGAACCATTCATAGATAGAGTCATTGTAACACTATTTTAAAATTATCTATCAAATTCATAATTATATAGTAAGAGATGTTGATCCACCAGTAATATAATTTTATGCCAACACATTTTGATCCAACAATGATGGTCCACTTGTTTTATGTGATATTCATGGGCCATCCATAGGGAAAGACAGCTAATTCTTCCATTGGTATATTACAGTTAACCAATCTGAAGCTTCTGAAGTGCCAACTAGTGACAGTCTCACTCTACCAGAGAGCAGACTAATAAACAACAAAGAGGCAAGAATAAGAAGTACATTTCTCTACAGCTTTCGGGAATTGGATTACTTTTACTGAGCTCTTTCCATCCCAAGAAGAAAAGAATATAAGATGAACTGATAAGTGCAGGAAGTTAAACTAGATTTTGTATTCTCTTATCTGTAACAAACAACTAAAATTGATTCTCAAAGGTATTCCCCCATTAATGGGGAAATGTGGGATGTCCCTTAATGTCAAAGACTGAGTCTAACAATGAGAAACCATCTCAAGTTTACTGAGAGCTACTGTTTTCAAGAAAGGATTTCTATCTGCCTTTGTAAAATTAAAAAGAGAAATAAAGCGAGAGAGGAGAAAAACACTAGTTCTATTGATTAAATTTCAGAGGAGCCTGAAACATTACTTAAGTAATATATTGCAATCATTTTTTCCTTCCCTACAGGTTTACTAGACAGACATTAACTCACAGGTATCTATTGCAATGTCAGGTTCTGTCTCATAAGAATTCACAGCCTGATAGTGAAGAGGGAAGAATTGTTATTGATGAGCAGGTAGGTTTCATATCAAATATCTGCAATGATCAACTGGCTTGGTCTAGGTTGAAAAGGATTCTGAGGCCATAATTGCATTCAGTGGAAAACAAAAACACAATTAATAGTGCCTTGAGAGGTAGTTTCACATAGATGTTAAGAGCATGGTTTCTGAAGACACACTTATGTTTGAATCCTAACTTTATTACTACCATCAGAACAAAACACTGCCCTTTAATCTACCACATAATATATTGGTAAGAAATAACAACTAGGGCCATTATGAGTATTAAATACTATGCACTAAGGAACTTAAACAATGTCTAGCACATAATTTTTACTTAATAACCATGAGCACATCACCATCAGGAGTAGCCATCACCACTGCTAGCTGGCATTGCAAGTATGAGTGGGATTTTCTTTTGCCTATCACTGTGCTCTAGAATCCACCGTCAAATCCAGTGCAGAACAGACATGCCATGCTCCAAAGTTAGGTGGCAGAGGGTGAGTGGAATCAGTCAAATCTACATACTTCTTCACGTAACTGAATAAGTGAATTTGGTAAAACTAACCTTCAAAATGCAACATGTTGTAATGGTGATGCTATCAAAGATCAAAATATCTTTCAATGACTTGTATTTTCAGGGTACTACAAAGTGATAAAATGTGCATCTTGAGTTAAAACAATTAGTTGGCTTTCAGTAGGTTCTCAGACTGATAAAGACAAACAATCTAACAACTCCTAGTTTTAACCAAATGAATAAAGGATAAAGAGGAGGCTATAATACCCCAAATGTTATGGTCCAACCTCCACATACTTAAAAAGGGAAGGAAATACTCTCCTAGCTGGCAGGTGATGAGAACAAATTCTTAACTTGAATATATTTGGGCTTTGGCTGGCTACTTCCATCAGATATCAGGAAATAAAATTGGGTCATGAGTTCTCAAATGGGGGCAATTCTGTTTCACAGGGAATATTTAACCACGTCAGGAGACAATTTTGATTGCCACAACTTGGTGGGAGGTGTCACTGGCATCTTGTGAGTAGAAAGACCAGGGCTATTTCTAAACATCCTACTTGCTTAGCCTCATCTCCTCACCTAAGAGTTATCTAGTTTGAAACATCACTGACACTGAGGTTGAGAAACCTTACACTAGAATGGGAGCAAAATCAGTGTGGAATCATTTGTTGGATGTTTTCCTCACCAGACTGAATGGTCCCTGGGGGCAGGGACCATTGTCTCCTTAGTGCCCAGAAAAGTGCTAGTATTTAATAGGGACTTTATCCAATATCTGTGGAGTGAATGCACTATAAAAACAGAAAGAAATGTATGTTACCACTTTTTTCACAGTAGTAGAACAAGTACTTCTCCATATCAAAGTCATAAAGTAAAAAGAGAAGACATAAGCACCTGCATTTAGACGCCTTTAATAAATGTGTTCCTTGATTCCTCATGTCCACTTTCTTCCCTACAACTGTAACTGGGGCCATATCTAGAGTTTAACAGTAAGTTGAATCAACTTACTATCAAAATATTTCCTGAATCCATTCACCTGTCTCCATTTTAATTGCTACCAGGCATGACCTAAACACCATCATCCACATCTATATGGGGACATCCTGTTTTTGTTCTTGACCTCTAACTTCTGTTGTCCATAGAGTAATAACCAGATGTTCTTTAAAAGACTAATTAGAATGCATCTCTGTGTTTAAGCCCTGCTAATACCCTTACTGAAGCTTAAAATATCTTGTACAGCCTGGCACCTCCTTACCTCTTTCACATGCCGAGCATAATAACCATTTTCCTACTTGACCAACATGTCCAGCTCCTTCTTTCAGCAATCATTTTAAAGCCAACTATCAGAAATGTTCTGACTACCCAGAATAAAAATTTACCCTCTCCCTTCTTTACCATACACATCACTTTGTTTTATTGTCTTCGGATTGTGGGGCACAATCTGAGAGTTTATTCTTTATTTGTTGTCATACTTAAATACTATCCATAGCTCCCTCACGGGAATGGTAGCACCACGAGAGCAGAGACTCTGACTCTGTTCTTTGCTGTATCTCAAAGCACAGCCTGGCATGATGTAGGGGGTCAATATTTGTTATACGACTAGATTTCTGAAAAATGATTGGATTGATATGTAAATGAACTATTAAGAGAAAAAAGACATTAGATCCAAGGAAATCTGTGTGAACTGTCACTTGCCAAAGAATTTGCTAGAATTTCAAAATTCATCTCCAAATCCCATCCTTTGTTAGCTGAGATCAACCTGAGACTAATCATCAGAATAATAAAGAAAAGTGGTTCATATTAATGCATCACCAAATATAACTCAGAAGTGAAATTAAGTTTGTTAGTATAAATCACCTTCATTCTTTTCAGGAGCACTAAATTAAACTTCAACCCATACTTTTACATCTCTCAAAATGAGAAAATGAAATAATGAAATGAAAGTTCAGCGAAATAATTTTTAATAATGCTCAATATATAACCATAGCAATGATTCTGTAAGTTTTCAGATATGGTTCAGCAACATGAATTGGCATAGTATCAAAATGCGTATGTCTGTTTCCTTTTATAATTTTTGTTACTGTGAAAAAAATCATTAAAATATTTAATATTCACAGGAAATATCTGAAGCAAGAATTTAAGTGTGTAATCCTTTGCCAAATCTGAAACATAAGTGTAATCTTTTTAACACCAAGTGTCGTATTTAAATGCATGTGAACTCTAAAGAAAAGCCACCAGAAATAGGTCGGTAATGGTAAGGAGGCTGGATAGACTGTGATGTACTGAATCAGCCAGAGTCAAGGCTGATATAATGCTGAATTGTTATACACAGTTCCTTGTGCTTTGCCTCCTGCCTATCTTTTCAATTCTAGTAATTATCAGTCCAGCAACACTGCAAACATTTCAGTCTCCTGAACTTGTTAGCGCTCCAGTCTTTATCTTTATTGATACAATAGTTCAGCACAGTCCATTAGAACTTTCTGCAGTAATAAAATGACCCAATTTAGCCCTGTCTAATGTGGTAGCCCCTAACCACATGTGACCTCTGAGCACCTGGAAAGTAGCTTATATAACTAAAGAACTATATGTTTAATTTTAATTTAAATATAAGCACCCTTTTATGACCAATGGCTACCAGGCTGCAGCACCTTTTCTCACTTCCCTTATTGGCCCAGCAAGCTCCTGCTCATCTTTAAAAGACTAGGCTCAAATTCTCCCTCCTCCATAATGCCCATCCTGCTCCTGTTTCTTCTGTGGCAGATGCATAAACTTTGAGAATATACATGTATCACTCTTCATTATAATTATTTTATGACATGTTAATCCTCCCAGTAGATGAGTATCTCTCAAAGGCAGGGACTCTGTCTGGCTCATTTCTAAATCCTTAGTTCAGAGATTGGCACATAAAAAGGATTTGACAAATATTTGCCGGATGCTCAAATCAGAGAGTGAAACCATCTTCAGATGAGAGCAAATATAAGCATTGCCTCCCATGAAAATTCTTCCTCAAGGAGGATTTTATTTTCTTTATACAAGAAGTTGCAAACCAGATACGACCTTCAGATTTGGCAGCATTTTTTACCATGTGTATTTTTTAATGGAAATTTTTTTCCAGGTTAAAAATTCAGATTTCCAATATTTCCAGGAATAATTATTAGACCTGACAATTTTAGCACTGCATTTCTGTGTGGCAAAAAATGAAAAAGAATGGAACACCTTTTGGATAATAAATACACTCTACAGATTTTTCTTTACTCTCACCCAACTTTAAATCATTTATGGTCTCTCTCTTTCTTCTTGAGGGCATTTGACCTCTAACTCCAGACACTGAATGTAGAGCCATGAAGCTCATGCACAGACATCAATCTCTTTGTAAAAGTAAAATAATAGTAGTAAGAGCAACCATAGCAACAAAAACAGCAAGAATATGGTATTAACATTTGTTGAGCATCACAGGCAAGGTATTCTATTAGGCAATTAATACATATTGTCAGGTGGAATCTCCCAAACTATCCCACAGTCTAGAAAGTATTCTTAATGTCATATTACAAATCAGAAGACAGGGACTTCAAGAGGTGATATTGGGCATCAGCAGAAAATTCTGTCCCCAGGCCTGACCGTGGCTGGAGGCCTTGTTGTCATCTCTCTATTGTAAAGTCACATCTTTCCTAACTCCTTCACGTTCTTCCCCACCTGAATTTAGACCCCAAGCATGATTCAAAGTGGACCTTGGGTAAGTGTCACAACCTTTCTGTGCTTTGTTCTTCCAGTAGCAATGAACTTCAGAAATAAGAGCTGACATTACTCAGGGATGTATGTGGGCACATGAGATGATGTAGGTGAAACACTGAACTTCTCAGACATTTTCACAAATGGAAAATGATCTCATCTGAGTAGGCAGATAATAGCTGGGGAAAAGCTGACATACTTGGAATAGGGAGGCAGGAAAGTTTTAACAATTAAAATAAGATGGAATTATATCTTCTGCTAGCTCCCAGTCACAAGCATCGAGAACTCTTACGTAGGCAGACAATGTCTCAGTGCACCTCAGACAAGTAAAACTTTGACTCCTCAGAGGTGTCCAAAATTTTGTGCCAGTTAGGTGACCCAGAAGAATCCAAGTCAATGAAGGGTTTAAGAATCAGGTGTTGTGGACCCAGTATTAATCCAGGACTGGAACTGGAAAACTTTTTCTGCAAAGATTCAGATAATAATTTGCAAGTTGTTTATAAACATATGAGCAGAGCTGTGCTCCAATAAACCTTATTTATAAAAATCAGGGTATGAGCCATAGGCCATAGTTTCCTACCCTCTATTTAGGGACCATGGAGGCAGAGCAGAAGTTCAGCAGGAGGTACTACACCTGCTCTTCACCATCCTCCAGCATAACTGCAGGGACAGTCAAGGATTCATCTCTCTGGGTAGTCCTAACTCTCTAAGATAGAGTCTTGGACAGTGATGAGGACATAAAACAATGGATTCTCCGTGGCTCCCACCCCAGACTAGTCTCATGGGGCATAGGACAGTGAGTCTCTCCCTTTTCCCAGTGAATGGCTCCTCCCAGCAACTACAGGCTGGAGAGCAGAAAAGGGAGAGGAAGTGATCCTTCAACTACATCATATTTAGCTCCTCTGACTAAATCAAAGCCAACAGATGACAGATCTGTAGCACTTTTACCAAACAAAGATGTTAGACAAAACGAAAAGCCTTTTCTCCCGGTGCTGTTTTTGTGCCCTCTTTGCCTCCCCAGTACTCCTGAGCACTAAGCCATTTGCTTGTGTCTGAATAGCTCACTCCTGATGCACCATGGATACAGCAAGACTGGGGATGACTTGTGCCTTAGGCTCTCCTGTTTAGACCCTTTGATGTGATAACTCTGGTGTCAGTTGCTTTCCTTTAAGTGTGTGACCAACATTATTCAAAGCAGAAATTTATTTCCACCCACAAGCTTGCTGTCTTCAAGCTTTTGCTTTTGTTCTCATTTAACCCTGATTTCCATGGTTATTATTCAGTATTAAGTCTGGTCACTTCCACACTATGTTTTACATCTTATTCTTTCATTGTCATTTTACTCTTCGGTGTTTTATTTTCAAGTAACCGGTGATAAACACGGCAGGGGACACACAGTACTGGCAACTTTGGCATCTTGGGCTCAAAGGCAGGGTTTCAGCCCTAGTTTGTCCTGGCAGGATCCCAGGCAATGAGTGAAAATTTTGAATATCAATATTTTCACCTACAAAATAAAGTATAACAATTCCAAAGAGGTGTTTCAAGGATTAAAGGAGTTAACAGAGGAAAATTCTTCTTCTAACGCAATAATAAAAGGACATATAATCTAAACAAAAATGGTCACCAAATCTGTAGACACTTCTCTGAAGATGTTATAGAAAGGCCGATAAGCACATACAAAGATGTGCAGCACCATTAACACCCTGGATGGCTAAATCTGATCAAAACCAGAATGAGATACTATTTCACTGTGACTCGAATGACTGTAACAAAAAATTAGAATATAACAAGAGTTGATAAGGTATGGAAAATAGAACCTGCATCTACTACAGAGGGGATGTAAACTAAGGCAGTCTCTTTGGAAAACAGTACCTCAGAAGGTTAAACAGTTATCATGTGACCTAACCATTGCAAAACCAGATATACACCCAACAGAAATGCAAATGAGTCTCTATATAAACAAAATAAATAGTGGCATTATTTATAAAAAGTGAAAATAACCCAAATATCCATCAACTGATAATGGATAGTTTATCCATGCAATGAAATATTCAGTAATAAAGAGAGATAAATGTACTAATTCATGGTACATGTATGTGAATAAAGTATTTACTTAAAAAATATGGAAGATTTATACCTTAGTACTAGAACTAAAAATGGTCACTATTATTATAATTAGGCCATCAGGTTCTCAATGTCTCTATTTTTCAAGTGCAGTAGATTATTACGGAGCCGATCAGTTCTGTGACTCTGAGAATATACATGCTTAAACATAGTATGATGAGATCTAGAAAAGGAAGGTTATTGTGGACTGGAGCAGACAGGACATCCCTACTGATGTTGGGACAGTCCCAGGGTAGAGACTAGTGCTTTCAGAATCCCTTTTCAATAGCAATCTGAAAGCACAAGGTGAGAATGATTTGGTTCCCTATTAGAGCCATAGGAGGGCAGTTTGGTTAAGCAAATAGTCCGTGAATGCAAGGGCCAAGTTGGATTAGGAGACAAAATTAGATTTCAAGGGGTCTTAAAGCATAGGCCAAGTAGTTTGGATTTGTCTCAACTTTAGAATATCAGGATTTTATTTTAAGGAAAATTAACCTGCAAGTTAATGTGATAAAAATGGGGGATGCAGGTGGCAGGAATCAGGATCTAGAAGAATCTAGTTGGTGAGGGCATGACAAAAGACAGTAAAAATTAGAAGAGAAATGATACTAAATAATAGCTGCTTCGTCATCATTAAGGTGACAAACCATAGAAGGAATAATCTCCAACACTTCTTCCTCAACACCTAACAAAATGTTCACTAACAACTATAAAATAATGGTGAAAACCAGGTGAAATTTACTAATAACCTCTAAATAAGCTATCAAGAACAAAATCATGCTATAATATTCAAAAGAGATACTAATAAAAAGGAATGATAAGAGAAACAGTGGGAGGACGGTGAGGATAAAAAGAAACAAAGAGAAGATCATTTTGGTGTGATTTTGAATTGCATCAACATCACCACTCCGATCTTCAGAGGAGGTTGGGCGAAGTAACTCGGTAAAAAAAAATTAAAAGATTTCTCTGATTTCAACTAAAATAAAGAGAGAAGTAGAATGGGTCATGATGTGAGAACCCCCCAAAAGATCCAGAAAACCCCTGTAGAGCTGAATCCTAGGACTTCTCCCAAGTAGTAAGTCTTTGAAAGGTGTTTGTGGGATGAGGCATCTGCTTACACAATAACTTTAGATGAAAAACGAACAGCATCTGTAAACAACAGTTTTGTGAAAAATCACTTCAACTCCTCTGGAGTGAATCTGTTAGATAATTCTTGAAGAATTTTAATTTTAAACTGTCACTAAATATTAACTTCAAACTGATACCATAGAGTCACAGTCTTGAGTAGTCTTGCATTTAAAAATCATGAATAAAAGTTTATCAGAGAATACAAAAACTAAGTTTGTAAATTCTTCCACTGATATGAAGGACAAAAGCAATTACTACAACTTATTTAAAGACTATTTAACACAAAATTCATGTTATTTAAGTTTCAAAATAGCTGTATCTTAATAATACTATCAAATTTGATAAACTAAGTCAATTCAGAATCAACTTATAAGAACCAGTACTAGTGCTATGCGCAGCTGCGTGACTAGTTTTCTGGTAGCTACTGTATGACTTTGGAATTGGACTTTCAATTAAAGGGAAGGTGATAGATTCAATTATCAGATACATTCAATTATGGGATGCCTAATGAAGTTCTCTTCTCCAAATCTAGTGAATCTTTTCTTTCAAAAGATCCTATATCTCTTGTTGCATATTCTGACATTGTATGTTTCTGATTTTTACTTCCTGAGAAAACAGCTGAATAGATGAATGCTCTTAAAAAGAGAGGGACGAGTCTTGAGTGGACAAAATGAACCTCAAGGATGTGAACTTGATTTGTTGGTGTGTGTCTGAACAGTGAGTGTAGATGTGTGTACGTTATGTGTATATATAATTTTCTGCACAAAAGCAATCTTACTAATTTCTTGGATTTTAAGTAAAGACTTCTCGACCTCAATTTGGACATTTTTATCTTATAAGAATCTTATCTTAAATTTAAATGCAAATTTTTAAGTATCTATGCATATATGTTTAAATTTTTTCTTAGCCAAGGAATTTACAGCATTCAGGAGAATTCTCAGAGTGATCTGTTACCTAAAATGGATCAAAAACCACAACATGTAGAACCCTTAAAAATGTAAGACTTTGACAATTTATTTGCTGAACATACATGAATTGAAGAGTCAAATTCACAGTGCTTTTTCAGTCAGTTCTGGAAGTCTCAGTAGCTGAGTCAATAGAGCCACAGCTATGTTTCATTGACTGCATGATTTCCCCTTCCTATTATTTTTCTATCCAGTCAATTATACTATTAATATTTCCATCCACCAAATAAATTCTGAAGTATTTGAATGAATCTTAGCACGGCCTCTCCTCCTTTTGAAAGAGACTATTGTTGTCACTTTGAAAACTGTAAATAGCACTCAAGATGATATTTAATTTTAAGTTTGCGCCAGCATTTAGTGGAAATGTCTACGTTTTGAAATAGTAGGAAACTCACATTCCATCTGGTGTGTTTTCATTTTATCTCCCCTTCTCAGTGAATTTTAAAAGTCAACTGCAGTGTCAATATCCTTTCTGCTATGCTAATGTGGCCTCTGTGTGGAAATCAAAGGGAAGGAATCCTCAGAGCACGAGGTTCTTTCTCAATTGAACTAGTTAGTGTCATCGAATCAAAGTATCAAAGCTGAAAGTGTGTTTAGAACTGACAGAGAGGATATGAATGCCTCTCAGTCTGAGGAGAGGGAAACTGAGCCCCAGGCAAAGGGAACTGACCAAATTCTCATTAGCAATACAGCCAGGACACAGACCTCTACAGGAGGGAAGGAAGGTGGTCACTTCTTTCCCTGAACCTGGATGACCCTGATCAGAAAAGACTGCCCTGTGGTACTTCCTCATTTCTACTTGCTCTATAGTTATTATTGCTGTTTTTAGCCATCTGAGGCAAGTCAATATTTCAAAGTAATCACCAGTGTGCCATTTCCTTCCTGACCTCCTAGCTAAATGCAAACATATCTACTGCTTAGTAGTAGTCTTCTGTACTTACCAACTTGGTTTCTAAGTACAAAAGGTACTGACCCAGTGTGAAAGACAAAAATAATTCATGCAGAGATAAGGAGGCTGACTAGCTCTACCTACTCATGCCCAGACTTGAAAAAAATGTTCCAAATCAGAGAATGGGAGAGAGGAGGTTGGGGAGCGACAAAACGCCAACATACAGGTAAGAGGTTCTACCTGGTTCATTCCCCTAAACCCCTAAGGTCTGGAGATACATTCATTTTATATTGACTGCTGTAACAAATTTCCACCCACTTATTGACTTAACACAACACAAATTTATGAAGTTAGAATTCTAGTGATCAGAAGTGCAAATGGATTCCATCCAGTAGGTTAAAATCAAGTATTCATGTGGACCCTTGTAATCACACTGGGTTCATTAAGATAATACAGCAAAATCTCCCTATCTTAAAGTCACATGATTAATGACTGATTCTATCTACTACCTACTTCTTCTTTGTCTGGAGATTAGAACATAGATACCTTTGGGAGGCCAATATACTGCTTTCTATGCATGATTTCCCAAGTTGACTTCCCTTTGGAATTTCAAATCCAAGAGTAGTGCATACTTGCACTCTGCTTTTCCCATCTAGAACTCTGGTGGTACAGAGCTCCACAGAGGAGTTAAGGGTTATAGCGATGACATGAATGTTCACAGGGATTCCTAAATCTCCTGTTGTCTTAAGAAAGCATGGTAGAAAAAAAGACATTCTGTACCCATGAGAGTACCACTGACAGGTTGGCAAAAGGAACAGAGTAAATTCCCTTCATGTACTGTGGAAGAGGCTATGTGGAATCATAGACACCTCAGGGATGCAGGAGGCTACCTTCAATGAGTGGATTGTCTTTGATATGGGTGCTAGAATGCACCAGGGGTACGCCCAAGGACTAGGCAAGATAGACTGCTTAGATATCAGAGGTCAAAGAAATAACAGTCAAGAACCACACAGTTCCTCCTGCCCCACTGGCATGCTGTTCACAAGGGTTCCCAAAGGGCAGAATGCTGAATGGAGAGGTTATAAACCGAATGGGGCTGAGTTATAGACCTAAAACTGAGGGAGACAGCGCTGAACTCACTGAGCATAATGTAGCCCTGGGCTGACGAAGTAGTTTGCTATCACAGTCAGAAATTAAACTGAACTTTTAGAGTAAAGAGTATAATCTAGTTGGTGATTACAAAATTAATAACTGTTATACAGGATACGCAAAGAAACCTCAGGCACAGGAAGACAGGATGTAGTGATTCAGAAGAAACTAGAGTCAAGACAAAATGAATGGTGAATGGGAGGTTGCAGAACATCATTAACAGTTAAGCATGCCTTTTTTAATGTATCCTTTCCTCTGCCACACAGCACAGAAACTCAGGGAAATGCTACCTAAAGAGTAATATTCCACAGCCAGGAAGAGGAAATCCTAAAACGGCCATTTTTCTGGGTATTTCAACTTAAGTGATAGGTCACATATGAGTATTTTGATATGGTTTTTATTAAAACTAAAGTCAATTTCTTTCACTACATTTACCAACCAGCTACCAGCAAATGTTGGCCTCTGCCAAAGATTGTAAAAGAACAAAGAATGTCTGCAATTAAAAAATGGACCCAAATGTGCTTTTTTAATTACAGAATTATTGCATATTCATTTTATAAGGTTTGGGTAGTGCCAAAGAGTATGAAGAAAGAAACAGGAGTGATCTATGATCTATCTATTCAGTCACAATCCTTTTTAATTACTTGGTATAAATACTTCCATTCTGTTCTCATTGTATATGTCACTCTTTTTATTATTACATTCTAATGATCTATATCATTAAACTATTTTAAAATATCCTTTCATTTATACGAATATATATACCAATGGAATATAGTTCTCTGTTATTTAGATTTAAATTATTTCTATGTGAAGATTTTTCAAATTAAATAGATAAGTTATACAAGTTTTATAGATACATACTCTAAGGTAAATTTGAAATTATGATACAGAGAATAGCATTTATGAGCAGAGAGGAGACTATAATAGAAACATCGATTATTCTCTTGGCAGGATTTGACATAGTAAAATGTGAAGATGCATGTGGATTGGTCTATCTTACAGTACGGTGGTGGAAGCATTCGGGGTACATTTGTCATATTCATTTTAGGTATATTCCAGAAATAGGTATAGGCTCTAGGGCTGACTTTTGTGATTTCATTCTGGAGTTATCAGCAGAGTCCCATCGAACCTCTAGACTAAGGCCTGATAATGCACCTTGAAAATCCCATTCTTTTCCCATAGGCTTTAGTTTGAAAAAAAAAATAGCCATTTCAGAAGGTTTAACAATGTGAAATACATTTGCTATAATAAAGTACAGGTTCTTTCTTGAGAAGAAATTTTGGCAGGGAGGAAAATAATACCCAAAGAGGAGAGGTGCAGTTGACAAAGTAAACCAACAAAGTTGAGGAATGGGAAAACTACGCTATGAATTTAGAGGGTTAGGGAAATAATGGATTCAGCTCAACAAACATTTCATGAGAACATATTCCATTTGATAGTGGGAGGAGGTTAAAAGGACCAATGTGATTAAGACACCTCTGGGAGTTCAGAGAAACAGTAGAGTAAAAGAAAACATAGAGTAGAGCCAGACAGCCTGAGTATGTATGCCAGGGCTGTTCATTACAGAAAAGTTAATAGGTCTTGCTAGGCTTTGGTTTTCTTATCAGTTAAGAGATAAATATAACTCATCGCCCATCCTTGGATACATTACCTCATCAGAATGCTAATGTCATACATATCATATTCTCCCTCTTTGGCTCAGTGTATGGTTAACTAATGAAATCTTGTCCGTGACCTCTCTCAAGAAGCCTAAGTCAGTCAACCTTATACCGGATCACAAATAAAACCCAAGGTCTTCAGGCCCTTGATTTTTTTTTGCTCTTGATATTTTTTTCTTTTTTTTTTTAAGAGAGGAAGGAAGGAAGGGAGAGGAAGAACAACACTGAAGGAAGGAAGAGGAGAAGAAACAACTTTATCTTCGTTGTTCATTTTGGGTTTTCACCCCAACCCTAGGTCTTGCACCCTGGTTCTTGGGCTGTATGTGATCCACACACCAGTATCTGAGCCTCCTGAGTCACAGAGGTGCACCCTCATGCTCTTGATTTTTATATGAGACCTTAAAGAAGAATCTATCCCAATGCCTTAGGGAGGGAAGTTGAATGGCAGATAATTACCTGGATTTATGAAAACAAATTGGATTCCTTATTTCAGGTTGTTAAAAAAGAAATTCTGCCTCAGTCTTCACATCAATGGATATGGTTAAGATTACTACAAAAACTAGATCCAATTTATATTTGGATTTGACCCAACGATGAAAATTCTTCTTCAATAACTGAAGAGTTTTCTGAGAAGAACCAAAATTATTTTAAAGGAAAAAGAAGATGCTGGAACAAGACTGCATTTCAGTGCAAAGGGAATATTCTATGAGTTCCTTAGTTACTGCTAACATGAGAAGGATTTCTAACAGGTACTGATGCAGCTGGCCTAGGAGATATTTATGGTCCATTGAGAGTTGTAAGCAAGGACTGCTTCTTTTTGAGAAAAAATAAGGCAGCAATTTCCTTTTAAATATTTTAGTGTGTTATCATGACATGAATACACTATAAGCCATGCAAAAGTATTTAAGAGGTTCAGTGCACAAAACCAGTTCAGAAAGGATGACCTTGGGAATTGTGGAAGCTTGGCTAGAGTGTGTTGATGACTTTCTTGTGTTTTTTAAAAAAAAAACTATAAAAGAGAGTTATAATAAACCTAACTGGGAACTAGTGGATCATATCTTAGAAGCAGAGAAAATCTCTGACTTCAGAAGATGCCAATTTCCTGTACCATCTTAAATATTTAATCAGTAGTGCTGTATCTAAGACCTATAGGGTTTAGTAGAAATCTGCAATGTGTATGTATGTTGTATGCGTGTGTGTGCATGAATGTTACATGTACACATATACATGTCTCCAAGGTTGTATAGGATCTAGAAACTGAAATTTAGACCAGAAATAACAGTTTCTAAGAAAATCACCTATCTTTAAGTTTTCCAACAAAAGGAAGGATAATATTTTCCCTAGACCAAAGTGAAAAATGATGGAAATAGGTAGGACTTTGTAGTCAAATAGTTTGGCATTGCCATGAGCTGATATAAGTTCTTGAGAGAGACACCCTCTGTGAGGTCTAGCTTCAGTTGAATGATATTAATGATACCTACACCCTGAAAGGCTTATGAAGGTTAAAATAATATATGTATATCAACTAGCATAGAGTCTAGTCCATCATGGACACTCATTAAATGAAAGTAATAATTTCATCATATTATTACTTTCATTAGTTTTTTCCCTCAGAACAAAGCTTATGAATTAGAATTGTTTATTACTGTCAGCCTAAATCCAGAAGCCCAACACTATTAGATTTTTTTCTCTCTGGATTTTAAATATGGGAACATCAAAGACACTGCAATTTAAATAGCAGATTCAATATTAAAGAGCTTATAATATCACCTTTTGACCTGATACATAGAATTTAGAATTAAGCAGTATTTTCTAAGTTTTCTTGATTAGAATAAAATCCAGGATCTCTCGATTTGCTCCTCTAAGTCCTGTGTGGTGGGTGGAGGGTTTCTTAATTTCCAAAAAGAGTGGTGTGCTAGTAAGTTAAAGCAAATTGAAAATCTTGGAATAAAATCATAAGTCAGAATTTACTCTTTCAGAAGAGATTTCCTCATTGTGTTTGAACACTAGGATAGTGTGGGGTGCATACTCATGGCAGCTTAAAAGTTTAAAGCGATCACAGATTATTGAGATACTATGTCTCTGAAGGCTGTTGGTAAACAGACACACACACAATGACAGTCACCAGTGATGTCACGGACCTTCAAGATCTATCCTGGATAGATTACTTGAATTTGGGAAACTGCTGGGCCCTAGCTAGTTACCTATTTCACCTTCAGACTCCTCACTCATTCCCACTAACTCCTTTGAATGCTATCTGACATGCCCTCAGGATGGTAACAATAAAGTTAATAATTATGCAAATCATAAATAGTTACTGAGTGTTAATTATGTACCAGGCTTTGTTCTAGGGACACATGCACACACGCACACGCACACACTTATTTAATTCCCATAATTTATTCCTCGTATAACTTTTTTCCTATCCCTACTGCTCACACTCTCAATACTCTAAGTAAAATTGAATCAGAAAAACTTATTTGAGATCTTGCTAGTTTGCTTCAGTGAATAATAGGCATAGTTACCTAAACCTTTAGACATTCTTCTTAAGCGGTTTTTCACTAACAATTATGTTAAAAAAAAAACTTTGACTATAAAGATTTCTAAAAATATTCAAATAGTCCAGTCTGCAAGTCCTGGTATTAACTGAGGTTTCATTGCAGCCATCACAGTGTGACTAAGGACAGAGCAGGTTGGAAGACAGACAGAGACCCTAGGAGTGAGCATCTTCCACCTTAAAGATTTCTGCTGGAATATGTGTTGGGAAGAGAATTCACTATAGAAGCTAGATAGGACTCTGCATGTGAAAAAGTTTGACTGAGTGGTTTTACTTTGCTACTATGTAAAGACTGACATGTTGTTTAACTTTTGTTTTCTTATCTCTTATATGTAATCAAACATAATCAAATGAGAGGAGAGCTGTTATGAAAAACTGACCTCAGATGACAGTTCTCAAAGAGGACTCAAAGAAAAACCATATCATGAAAGGAGGCATTCTTTGCTATAGATACCTATTTTCTCATCACTTCTACCTTTCTTCATTGTTTTCTCCTCTTGTATCCAATGAGTTCATGATTTTCTCCGGAGGCCCCCAGTCCACCATAACCACCATTATAGTCCTCCATGCTTCTCAACGTTCTCCATGCGGAAGACTAAATCAAATAAAACTTATTTGAATTATGCAAATGCAACTCCCTGAATTTTTATGTTTACTAAGAAAAATGCGTCAACATAATTTTTGACCAAATAAATGTTTTTTTCTGCTCATTTTATTTCTTCTCCTCTATGGGAAAAAGAAACTTATGAGCAATAATCTTACATAGGAAAGGATAAACCAGGTGTTTACCCAGTTTTTTAAATCACTGAAATAGCTAAAGAGAATTCGAAGATCAATACAGGGAGAACTTGAGGACAGAGATCATTAAGTTATCACATTTTTTTTTTTTTGCTGGTTATATCACATATAGGTTCTTTGAGTTAAAAGTTTTCATGAATTTAGAATACTCTATGGAGGTATTTTATTTTTAATGAGAGGTAACAAAGTCTTCATTACAAATTTCTCAGGCACTCAGAAACTCATCCCTCAGTATGTGGACATCATTGAACCCAGAGGAAAAAAAGCTAATTAACTATCTCACTGTAACATTCCTTTCTTTTGTAGAGTCAACTAGGGACCCATGGATTTTGAGCCTATTGTCAAATGGTGTGTGAAAGAGTTTCAAGTTCAACAGTAAATATTATCAGTAGTATAATAGTTCTTTCCAGCCCTCAGGACCAGATGACCTGCATTTTAGCAAATTGATTTTGTTCATGCATTGTGCTAAGCCAAGCAATTGTTTTCCATGACATGCATGAACCCACAGTTGCTCTGTCTATGAAATTCATGGTTGAATTTGTCCAATTGCTGATTGCTATTCCCATTTGCTTTAATAATAGTCACTTCCTCCATCAGTAATGGGCTTTACATACAGTGCACAATCACAACCATTCAATGTCACCCATAAAGATTTGATGAATTGTCCAATACAGTTATGAGAGTTGCTTATTTGGGACACAGCTAGGGTAAGACTTTCTGAGTTAATGAGATGATGTACTATGGCAATGCCTGTTTCCCTCTCCCACATTAGTGGTAGAATGCTCTTATATTCAAGGACCAATTTATGTCATTATCATAATCTTCATCAACTTGTCAAGATAATGGAGGACACACGGAGTTCAGAGAAGGTATCACATAATTTATAGAAACTTAAAGAACACAGATATAAAAAGAGCTTGGGGGTGAGAGAAAAATGGGATCTGCTTGGAGAACCACAAACAAAAGGTTTCTGTGCCTTACAAAGGATGGTGTTTGAATTCAGTTATGATGGAGAAAAGAGATTTACCCTCTTAAATGGGGAAGATAAATTAGTGAACAAATACATAGACAAATCTGGGAAAGAGAAATAGTAGAAGAGCAGGTGACAATAAATTCAGAGGTGATCATCAAGGTCAGAATAAAGGAAGAGATAATCTTTTGCTTCTGTTTTTGTTAACTTTCAAGGTATTTTATTGTGGTAACTTTGCTTTACAAATTAAATTAAACTCATATATGTAGGTTACCCCTATGTGCAGTTTCCCTATTCCTTAAGATAAATGTCAACACACCCTCCTCTCTACCAAATGGCGGTGTTCTTCACCCCATGCCTCCCTATGTCCAATCCCTATGGGTAACCTCAGTTCTACTGCAAATGTCCAAGGGTTGGTTTTGTTTTGTCTGTTCCTTTGTTCTGTCTATTCACATTGCATCTGTGAGTGAGATCATCTGTCTTTCTTCTTTTGACTTATTTCACTTAGCATAATCCCCTCTAGATGTTGATTCAATCCCCTCTTCCATGTTGATTCAAAATGATAGGATTTCATCATAGGAAGAGATATTTTTGAGTCTACTTTTGGCAAATCCCACATCTGTATTTGTTACAGACATACAAGTCTAGGTTTGGTGGGGAGGCAAGATACTAATCAACTTTGACAGACTTGCTACCAGACTTGTTTAGCAATCAGACAAAGTTAATAATTACCTCTCCAAGTCTTCTGATATATCACATTTGTAGCCTTCTGCACACTGATATCTGACCATAAGATATTGTTCCATTGTCGCTCCATTAAATCAACCTCAGATGGCTGACATCACCTTGTCAAAATCTCATCACATGTGGCTATGAACTAAAAAATGCCCCTCTTGAAAGCAAGATGCTCTTTCCTTTTAAGTTATGTTAGAAATAGCAAGAAATCTCAAGTTCTTGCTCAACACCCTCTTTCTTTGACTAGTTATTTATGTAACAAATATTTACTGAAGACCTGCTCTATGCTAGATCAAGTCCCTGTTCACAAGGCTATAGGTCTCTGTCCACAGTGTAGTTAGGAATGAAGGTACTAAAAATAAACTAATAAGTTATTTAAAGTATGACAGGTATTAAGAAGAAATAAACATTGTAATATAATCAAGTTACTGTGGAATGGGTAGAAGATTAATTATCTTAGACACGAAAGGGTCCGTGAAAAGGACTCTTTGAAAAGTTCACATTTCAGTTGAAATTTGTATGAAGATATAAAACCACATGAAGGAGAAGAGAAGATGGATGAAGTTACAAAGAAAATAGTATGTGAAAATGCCCGTAGGTGGGAACAAGAATAATATATCTGACAAAAGCGAGCAATGGGAGAGAAGGAGACTAACAAGAGAAGATGGGAAGTTGGGTAGGAGCAAGTTGAAGAACTCACCTGGGACTATAGTGCTGTAATATGTAAGCATGGATGTGAAATGGATGTTACAGACAAGTGGCCATGCAGTGAAGCAGATAAAGTATCTTGAGGAATAGCAATATTTGGGTGATAAAGAGAAAAGGAGTAGCCTAGGAAAGATACAGTGATTTCACATCCCAAATGTCTTCAGGGGCCAGGTAAATATCAAAAACAAGTGAGGCAAGATTAGGTAAAAGGCAGGGAGTGGTGGGAATTGTAGTGACCTGGCAAATGAGTGACAGGCATAATAGCATTTATACACATTGAAAGAAAGAAGGGAGGGAGGCAGGGAAGCAGGGAGGCAGGGAGGGAGAGAATTAATCCAGGCCAATTCTTAGAGAAATAAGTTTAATGCTTAGATGTATCAGCAATGAAGACACTTTTGTTAATTCTATCTCAACTCTCCTATTCATACTTGGACCAAGTCTGGGTTTAAAGGAATAACTTTCTTGTTATAAAAACCGTGCTGCTATTTTAATTAGGCTCGAAGTAAATTTATAGATTAATTTAAAAAAGAATTATCATCTTAGACAGGTATTCTTCCTATCCAAATAAAAATCATCTGTTCATTTAAAAAAAAAATAATGCTTCGCAGGCAAAGTAAAAATACTTAGGAAGAGGCAAGCAAAGTCCTCTGTCAATATGTAACACTGAGGGGGAAAAAGCGGGAGCAAGGCCTAGAATGAAAAATAATCAGTAGAACATGGTCTCATATAAGTCAAAGAACAGTTATAGCTAATAGTTCCATGAACTAAACAAAAGAGAATACTTTTGACCAGATAATAAACCAAATGTTATGCTAGTAACAAAAAACCAACATCATTCGTTACAGAACTTGTAACACTTATGACAGAAATAATGATCAAAAGGGTTAGACCTGTAAAGCTAGGAGCCATAGAACCATGAGGCTCACCCAAAGACTGGCTGTGAAGTCCTCCCAAAAAATCATGATGACCATTCACTCTGCACCTGTGGATCCAATGATATGAAGCTCAACCCCTCACACCACTCTAAGTGAGCAGAAGTTTCTATCTATTTGAATTGTTACAACATGGAGCTGATATCTGCCTTCTTGTAGAAAAAAAAAAAAAAAGCCTCAACCTGGAGCCACAAAGAGCATACTTTTGTATCTGCCAGTTCTTCAGATATTTAAAAACAGTGACTGTCACTGATTTCCTTCTACAAATTTTCTCTTCTGCAAACGAAAACACTTCCACCTTTAGCAGCTCACCAAATCACTATTTCCAAACTCTGGCATTACCTTTCTGTGAACCTACTCCAGTTTGTCACTACCCCTCTTAAAACAGTGCCCAAGGAGAACATAGCATTCCCAGCCATTTTATAACCCAGGGCTTCCGTATTCATCATTTTTTTATTTGTGTAACAGTAGGAATACAATTAAATTTTATGGAGCTCAGTCTCCTGCTGTTACTGCTCCCCACTCCCCACCCCGAAAGGCAGTCTGTTTGTTGTATTTCAGGGACAGATGCATAATCTAGAGCAAGTGCTCCCAACAATAGAAAAAAATGTCAACTCTCATCATTCCATCATTTCTGATTAAGATCACTCAGTCTTAATGTACATTACATCTTGTACCAATAATGCCTGTGCTATGCTTTATGCTTCTCATGCCACTTTTTAGACATTAACTTATTGTATGTTCAAACTGGAGAAGTATTTTCAGACAAAGAGGAAGATGAATTTGAGAATGATTGGTTAAAGCAGAGGGAAATAAGAAATGTGACCTTTGTGAAGAGTGCTGAATGGGAGCCTCCAATAACCTGGTTTCAAATCCAGGTTCTCCATTAATCTGTCACTGCTGGTTTTGTTGTTGTTGCTTTAATTTTTATTGACACAACACTGCATCATAAAATTATATAGGTTTAGGGTATGCATTATTGCAAATCAACATCTGTATGTCATACTTTAACTTTACCACTAACAATCCAATTCTATCCTTCACCAATAAATTGACCCTTTTTAGGAGACATATGCCTCCCGCGCTCCCTCTGCTAAACTTGAAATTAATTCCACAATCAAAAAGTCTATTTTTGCTTGATTTGGCTAATTGTTAATTTGGTTTATCTATATACCACTATACATAAGTGTCATCACATAATGTTTGCCTTTCTCCTTCCACTTATTTTACTAAGAATAACTCCCTAAATCCATCCATATTATTCTTCATTGCTAGCTTTTACAAAACACAGTAATGAAAATAATAGAAACTGTTATTAAGAAATGCTGCATGTGTCCCAAGTCATGGAATAAGATTTCCATGTACAAATATGTTACATATAACAATAATTTATGTATAAAGCTTATGCATTATTATCATCATTTTAGATAAGGAAATTAAAACAAATGTTAAATGGTTTGCCCAATATCACACAGTTACTATGTGATTATATGTAGTTCTGAGACTTAAACTTTATTTTGTTTCAAAGTTCAATCTCTTCATAGTCTTGTACCACTATCTCCTTATTGAGTACTGTCTATACTATATATTACTTATCAGCTGACTGAAAAAAAATAACTCTCATGGTAATTACTTCTTCTGAGAGGCTCCTCCAGAGAGAAGTTAGGATCATATGCTGTCCCATCTGTGGGGTTACAGATGCTCTCAGAGCATCCACACAAGGGCATAAGAGTCAGAGAGGAGAGAAAGGCCACATGCCAACCTCAGCATTAGACACAGTGTCTCAAACTGGGCTGAAATGTAACCCTACAGTTCCTGTCACAAGCACATTTGGAATATAAACAAGATTTCAAGGTGACAGTTCAACCTAAGAAAACAGTGTTCCCAAGCACTTTTAATACCACTTTAGAGGCATTCACTGTATATAAATCATGTGCTAATTTATTCATTAAAATAGTCTATACTTGGCAACAGTTTTATTAACCTCAGTTCATGCTAATAAGATCAGTATTTGTATTTTTTTAAAGATGCATTTCTTTATAATTACTCCATACTTCTCTGATTTTCTTATAGCAAGAACTAAGCCCTTACCAACACCAAACCATATTCCACATTTAATGGAAATACATTTAAATTACAGTATGATATGATCTAGTTTGGGAAAGTTCAAATTTGGGAGAAAGTCCTGTTCTCAAATTTCCCAAGTCATGCACTATAATCTCCTAGGGACATTCTTATGCTTACATAATTACCGATTCCTAAGTGTCTCTGAAATCTATTGCGTCAAAATCTCTAGGAGAAGGACCTCCTTTGAATTAAGATTCACTGCAATTGCTCCACAGACCAGCACACAGTGACAGTGATTAGATACTTTCCACCATCTACAGGTCTACTGCAGCTCTTAGAAAATATAGGAAACTGAGATAGTGAGAAATGTCCCAAAGGTATGATTACCAGTCACCTCAAAGGATCCAATGAATCTCAGAAAAATGCATTCTAAGTTTCACTATTAACTGCTGATCTCTATTTTCAGGGACTGGGTAGCCATTTAATTACTGCAAAGAAATCCTATAAATTGAAATAAATTCTATCTGATGTCTGGAAATCAGGCAGGGATAATTATATGGGTTTACCTGGTAGGCTCGCATGATAAAGAACCAAAAATACATTTAAAAAGTATACTGTGGAAGTTATTCTCAAAGGATTACAGGACAAGAGTGCCAAACAAATGTCTAAAATAGTACCTCCCCCTATTAGACACCCTGGGAGGCATTGCTTATCAATCACAGTACTTTTCTCGGTTGCATCCAGAAACAGCTTTAAAGTTCTTTTTAACCAACCATTCCAAGGCATTCCAGGGCACCACTGTCATTTGACCAGCTCTTACATGTGGGGAATATATTTGCATCTCCCTGCTAGGATTAACTGTCAAAGTACTACACTGAGATTATCTCATTATATATTTTATATCAGCATATTCATGATAGGTTGTCTATTCCTCATCATTCAGACACCTGAAGATTCCATGGAGAAGAGACTCTAGAAACTTATCACCCAGCTCTTGCTGACTCATGTTTTTAGTGGTTTCAGATTTCTATCTTTGAATGGAAGTCTCCAGAAACTGCCAAAACACGTATGATAAATGAGTTACACTCATATCTTTCAAACCAACTTATTTTCCACAGATGATAACTCAAAGTTCCACTTTGAATAAAAACTAATAGAGAAGATGAATCCAAAACATTTTAAAACTTCATACACATTTAAAATAATCAGACTAATCTGCTTGATTTTCATTGGTGACATCATAGATTTCCTAGTCTGGAGATTCCAGGCCATATCTCCCAGCAAATATTTAGTGCCTTGGTAAATGACAGGGGAGAAATCTCAAGGGCACTTGATATGTGCTGGGTTTTATTTGAAAACAGAAAATCATTATAATTAATTTGTCTTCGATTCCTGAAATGGCCAGTGTTGGCTCTTTTGCCTCTATTACCATTTCCCAAGTCTTATTGGGTAGAATCCCTTTTAAGACCATATCCAGGGTGATTACCTGGTTCATTAGGTTGATCTCATCAAGTTGACAGCCCCTGTGATCAGACATTAAGATCAGAGAGAGTAGACCTACCTCATCATAGATGCTGTCGTTCCTGTGAAAGTCTCCAGCCTTTCTAGGAAGAACGTGGATGTGAACGTGCTGAAAATGTACAAAAAAATAGAAAGTGACTATTTATCATGTGTTTTAGACTAACAAGTGATTGTCTCATGGAGCCTGATAACTCCACATAGGTTCCTGCTGGTTTAATTTCCAGAGGAAGATGATGCTTGCCTTTGGTGACTGAATCTGAAATTTACCAAGAAAAGAGAGGCACAAAACGAGAGAATAGCTTGTTGGCATATATAAGAGTCTGAATGAAATCGAGCATCTAACAGGGGCTCTGTAGAATTATTCACAGCTGCCAATCTTGGTTGTACTTAGTCAGTGCTTTGAAATGACAACATATCATAAATTGTGACCATAGTGACTCAGACTGCCAAGAAATAAGGATGGGCTAACCAAGAAATATATAAGAGCAAATTTGTGAGAGTAGGAAGTAGTATAAGTCAAATTAGAGAATCAAGTTTTCTAATAATCATCATAGTAGTAATATAAACAATTCTAATTTATGAAAACCTTACTCACTATAAGAAAACTCTTACGCTTAGCATTTGTCTTATTCAATGCTCAGAATAGTCTTGTGAGGCAACTGCCACTATCAACTCCATTTTACACATGAGGAAGTCTGTGCTCAGAGAGGTCAAATTCCCACAGGAAGTGGAAAGTCAACACAGGAAGCCAGATGACTTGCTCTTGTTCTTCATCAGTACATACACAGATTCCACAAAGTTAATCTTTTAAAGAGACCATTTCTCTAGTTTACTAAAGCACACAGGTAATATATATACAGCAATGCTATTATGCAGAAATGCTGAATCAAAGCACATAACATATCTAATTTAATATATTCTTCCAGGTTAACCTGCCATTTTAAAATGTTATTTTCCAAATAGCCTCTCTGTATACCACCACAGAAGTTCCTGCCCTTAAGCTATGTTCCTACGTTTATTACAAACCATGGGAAGGAATGTGAAAATGAAAAGCCAAAATGTGGAGAGGCAGACAAAGACTCAAACCTTGTTCCTGGTCACGCCCACCCCTTCTTGATTCTGGTGATCACGCTAGAACCTCCAAAGGACCTCCAGAGAATGTGAGATTAGGTGTCACTTTGACTTTGCTGCACTAGGAGGGGAAAATAATATGCTATTAAAGTAGAGGCAGGAAACAAGGCAGGCTTAGGTGAAGGAAACAGAGAAAAAAGCTTCACATGCACCCTTAACCACAGAGTCCCCAAAGAGTGATATGTTTTTGCCAGAATATTCTACAATCAATGTTGAAGTCAGTCATGGATTTCTCAGCAAATGGGATAAATGCATACTTAAGTCATAAAGATTATGTGAGCATAGAGAGAAAAGGAGGAAAAAAAACAAACAGGGAAAAATAAATCACAAACTTCCCATGGAACCAAATTCTTTGGAGAAAGCAATACAAGAAGGGCTCAGACTGAAATATATTGAAATCCATAGGCAGGCTGACTTAAAAGTATGACTAGAAAAATACCACAGTACAAGGAAATAGCCCACAAAGAAGCCTTTACTCAATCTTTATTTATGAAACCTGCTGCTATCTTTTCCATCTTTATTCCTTTCCTGTTCTCCTTCCTTCTTTCCTTCCTTCTTTCCTTCCTTCCTTCCTACCTTCTTCTCCCTCTCTCCCTTTATTTCCTTCATCCATCCATCCATCCATCCATCCATCCATCCAACATCCATCTCCTTTGTACTTTTTTAATAACCAGGCATTTCAGACTAGTGTTCTGCAGTCCAACTGCCTAGTATAAATCCTGGACCTATAAATCATTAGCTACGTGGGCTTACGTCATAGGCCTACAGCTCAGCATCCTTATCTATAGGGATTACAACAGTTTCTACTTCAGAGTTGTTAAGAGTTTAAATCTGCTAAATGAGTGCTTATGACACTGCCAGCACATAGTATTTGATTCGTGTAGCACATATAGTACAGCAGTATTACTGTTATATTTTTTATTAATTTTCACTATTATTATTTTTAACCTACAAATGTAGTACAGATCACTTTCCAGGATTAGTTCCCTTACCAGCAGGAAAGACATTTTAGTCATTCCTTGAATGGGGCATGGTTTCTCTGTTGCTCCAGCTTGCTTCTGTTGCTTTGGCTTGTGGCTCTCAGACTTGAACATGCACCAGGGGCTTGGTGAAGCAAAGTTCACTAGGAAGCAAAATTTACATTTCTAACCAGTTCTGAGGTGATGCCAATGTTGCTGGTCCAGGACCATACTTTGAAAACCACTGGGTCAAGCTATCTGGCTTTTCATCTTGTTCCTGATGCTCTTTCCTGATAAATGTGCTAATGTGGGCACCAAGATGACTCACTTTTTTGCCTGTTATGTTGCATTATGGGAGATCAATTACCCGTTGCTTCCCTGGTTTCCTGCACTCTTGTCACCCTTTGTTTCTTGTCCTTAGGGTATGTCTGCTAGTGTCCACTAATGACATATAACTGTTTATAAACTTACGTTAGGGGAACCAGGTCCATCTCATATTTCCTTTTCTTTGCCTTGCTTTGCTGGGTTTAGTATTCAAAATTATCTCTATAGTCTGTTACTGCCTACTCCTATAAATGCCAATCTTGATGACATACTTGCAGTTCACTGTGGCACAGATGAAAGCTAACAACTCAGGGCACAGCTCTTCTCCCCAAGGGCACAGATCTCAACCCAGCCTGATATCTCGACATAAATTCTTAAATGACAGCATGATCAAAAGATCCTGACAACCTACTCAACTCAGAAAAAGAGAAATCATGATAAAGCTAGCTCAAAACCTCACTGTGTTGTAAAAGAGTATCATTGCCATGGTCTTCCAAGAGAATGTATGCTGATAAAAACTCTGAACAGCACAGATGGAGAAAATTTGACATAACCTTTACTTAGTGAATTTATATTGAACGTTGGTGATCACAATGTACTCATCTTATCTATTATTGAAGTAACATTGCATGATGACATTTTGTAACTTTCAACACATCATTCTATATCAACATCTGTATAAATAATAAGATCACTACTAAAAGTTCAGTTCTATCCTTCACTCTATAATTGACTCGATTTCCCCCCCAGTTAACCCATCCTCTATTCTCCCTATACTCTGGTACCATTAATTTGGATATAAAGTCTAAAAGTTTATTTTTGTTTTATTTAGTTCATTAATTTGTTTGGTTTATCTTTATACCATATATGAGTAACATAGTGTGATGTTTGTTTCTCTTTGCCTGACTTATTTCACTAAGTATGGGCCCTCTAGGCCCATCCACATTGTTGCCAGTGGCAGAATATCATCATTTTTAAAATATCTGAGTGGTATTCTATTGTGTGTGTACGCATATATAATGCATCTTCTTTATCCAGGCATCCATTAATGGGCATTTAGGTTGTTTCTAGCTCTAAGCATTATAGATAATGCTGAAATAAACATGAGGGTGCATATATCTCTTTGAATCAGTATTTATGTGGGTAATACCCAGAAGTGGGATAACTGAATCATATTGAATTTCTATTTTTAATTTTCTGAGATATACAGAAACTTCTTTCCATTAATGACTAGACAAATTTACAGTCCCATCAACAGTGTATAAGGGTTCCCTTCTCTCCATGTTCTCTCAAACATTTGTATGTCTTTTGGATAACATCTGTTTTTACATTATACAGTGATGACCCATTGCTATTTTAATTTGCTTTTCCCTAATAATAAAGATAGTGAACATCTTTTCATGTGTCTTTTTTATTTAAACAGGCAGAAAAGAAGCAGGCAGGAATGAAGGCATGTAAGTTGGAAGACAGGCAGACGGAGGAGAAAGAAGCACCTTTTGTTTTATTTAGTTGTTCATTTTTTTATTGTGCCCACTGTCAAGATTGTGACCCCCTGTCCTGGGACATTTTGTGGACTATTTGGTTACAGTCAGAGACATGCTCGGGTCACCAGAATGTGCCTGTATGAATTCTTTAAAGAAGTATCTATTCAAATCATCTGCTCATTTGTAATGGGTTGTTGTTATTGAGTTTTATGAGTTCCATACATGTTTTGGAAATTAACTCCTTACTGAAAATAACAAGTTGCAAATATCTTCTCATTCAATAAAATTTATTTTCATTCTGATGATAGTTTCTTTTGCTATGCCAAAGTTTTTAGCTTGCCATCGTACCATTTATTTTTGCTTCTGTTTGCTTGCTGATGGAGTCAAATCCCCAAAGCCATCTCCAAGACTGATGTAACAGAGTATATTGCATATATTTTCTTCTATGTACTTTATAATTTCAGGCTTTAATATAAGACTTTGATTCATTTTGTATTAATTTTTGTGTATGGTGTCAGACAGTGATCAAGTTCATTCTTTTGCAGATGACTGACCTGTTATCCCAGCACCATTTATTGAAGAGACTTTCCTTGCTCCATTGTATGCTCTTGGCTCCTTTGTCATAATAAATTGTCCATGTAAGTGTAGGCTTATTTCTGAGCTCTAAATTCTGTTCTGTAGAACTGTATGTCTGATTTTGTTACAGTATTATGCTCTTTTGATTTCTATTGCTTTGTAGTATAGTTTGAAGTCCAGGAGTCCCATTAACTTTCATTTTTCTTTCCAAATTGCTTTTGCTAGTAGTGGTTTTGTAGTTCCAAATAAATTATGTGATCTTTTGCTCTATTTCTGTGAATAATGCCATTGAAAAAAATTTAACAGGTTATATTGAATCTTTATATTGCTTTATAATATAGCCATTTTAGCAATAATAATTCTTCTAAGCCATGAGCATGGAATATCCATTTCTTTGTGTTTTCTTCTATTTATTTCAATTTCTTAGAATTTTTAGGATACAAGTCTTTCACTTCTTTAAATTATTATAAGGCATTTCATACTTTTTGATGTGACTGTAAATGGGACTTTTCCCCTGATTTCTCTTCTTTTAGTTATTCGCACATAGAAATACAATAAATTTTTGTTTACTGATTTTGTGGCATATCACTTTACTATATTTTAAATTTTTTTCTAACACCATTTTACTGGAGTCTATGATTCTCTATATATTATCATATCATCTGCAAATAGTGATAGTTTTATATCTTGCTTAACTTGGATATCTTTTATGCACTTGTTATCTAATAGCACTAGTCAAGACTTCCAACATTATATTGATGATAGCAGTGAGAACAGAAATCCTTGCCTCGTTCTTTATCATAAAAATAAGACTTTCAGTTTTTCACCACTGAGTGTGAAGTTAACTTTGAGTATGTCATACATATACTTTATAATGTTGAGATTCATTCTACCTGTATTAATTTTTTGAGGATGTTTATCATCATAGTGTTGAATCTTGTCAAATCCTTTCTTTTCCCTTCTACTGAGATGATCATATGATTTTTTCCCATCTATTCTTTGATGTTGTGTGCATGTTAGCATATACTGAAATACCCTTGCATTTCTGAAAAAAAATTCTACTGATCACAGTATAAGATTCTTTTAACATATTGTTGAAATCTATTTACCAGTATGTTGCTGACAATTGTACCTATATTCATCAAAGATACTGGTCTATATTTTCCTCTTTTTTTGTTATGTCTTCATCTGGTTTAGGAATCAAATTAATATTGGCTACATAAAATGTTTTTGGAAGTGTCCTTGTCTTTTTGATTTTTTGGAAGAGTTTGAGAAGAATATGTATTTATTCTATTTTGAAAGATTGGTAGAATTTATGAGTGAAGTTATCTCATCCTGGTTTTTGTTTTGGTGAGATTTTTGAATGCTGATTTAATTTCTCTACTTTTGAGAGTTTGTACCAATTTACTATTTCTTCTTGGTTCAGCTTTAGAGCATTGTATATTTTTAAGAATTTCCATAGTATCTTATAATCTCTCTTTTGTTTATGATTTTATACATAACATTGAATCAATTAAGCACTCCAAATTTTTGCTAGGGTTCATTTTTTTGCCAGATTTTAAATTTTGCTAAAGTTTCAAGCAGTTTATTTGCTTGAGTTGTAAGTATATTTTAAAAAAACCTCTGACAAACCATATGCTAAAAGAGTTTTCATGGGCAAATCATTTTGTAATGCTCGTTTGCATATTAAAATATCTGAAAAATCCCACATGAAAGATATGTGGTCAAATTTGTTCAATTAGCAATCCATAAACCTATTCAAATTATGGAGTTCCCACCATTTCATTTATATAAAACCTACTTTTTCTAATTCACACATTTATTTGTACAAAAATATTTATTACCAGGTGCTACTCTAGGAACCAGAGATACAGTGATGAACAAGAGAATGACCCTAAGCCCAAAGAACTCCACTTCAATGGATGTTGCAGAAAATATACAATAAGTAAAAATGCCATTTAATTTCAGGTGGTGACAAGTGTTGTGAAGAAAAATAAAGCAGGGTAGAGTTAAAATCTAAGAACTGGAATACTTCATTTAAATTTGGAGAAGTAAGATTCAGATTAAGGATATAAGGAGGGAAGATTCAAATCAAGATAAACTCTAACCCTGAAAGAAGAAATAATTTCAAGAAGCAGAGTATAATTTAAAGGACAGACATTGGTGACCTCTTTAGTTAGCTTCAGTGTAATGGGGTGGGGATAAGAATGCAAACTGAAAGTACATGATAAGTTGTTCCATGCCATTAGTCATTAGTGAACTGTAAATTGAACCACAATGAGATACCACTTCACACTCACTAAGATGGCTATAGAAATAGTAACAAAAATCAAGAGAATAACAAGTTTTGAGAATTGGGAGCTTCAAAGACTCTTGATGAGAATGTAAAATGGTACCGTTGCTTTAGAAAATAGTTGGAAGTTCAACAAAAAGTTAAAGAGTTACCATATGACCTTGAATTCCATTCCTGATAATGTCTCCCCAAAATAAAAAACATACATCTGCACAAACACTTGTACATGAATGGACCCACAAGAACCCTTAAAAATGGAAGAAGTTGAACATAAGCGACATTTAAAATCTTTTGCTTCAAAGGATCCCATCAAAACATTGAAAAGGCAACTCATAGAATTGAAGAGAATTTTTACAAATCATAGTAAGGGGGCTTTATCTAGCACATATAAGACTATTACAACTTAGTGATAAAAACATAAAAATCCCAACTAAAGGAAAAGATGGAAAAGGTATTTCTTCAAAGAGGATGTGTAAATGGTCAATAAACATAACAGCCAAATTAACAAGTCATTCGTTCCCAAGAACTTCACTAGAGTCTGCCTCCGTCACTCCTTTTCCTCTTCGTTTTTGCCCTCTTAGAGACAGATAATAATATTTAGAATCAGCAGAAATTAGAATTCCCTGCATGAAACAGTACTAGTTAGGGCATCATATACTTTGTTGTCCAAATCAGAACTTTGGAGAGTGAATGGAAGCTCTGTTCATAACTATACAAACCTGTTTATATAACAGGCCTACATCTGACTGTTCTAGAAACTAGGAGATACAGTCACTCAAATATTAGTTATTAATGGGGAAGACTGATAGCATAATGTAGGGGTGGTGAAGAAATTCTCCTCTACCATTCTGGGTTCTTCTCAGGCTAGTTGAGCAATTAATCAAATTAACATCAGAAAGACTGGCAGTAGGAAAAGAACAAATTCGATTATATATGCATGAAGACTTTACAAAATTCTAGAGTAAATGGAGCAAAATAAAGGACTTTATTCTGAATTAAAGAATGAGATAGGGACCTGGGACTTTAAGAAAAGAGAAGGGTGACTCATGTGACAAAACTCTTGACTTTAGCTCAAGATTATTCACATGCTAAGGTGACAAGTCTTGGGAAATCTGCTTGGGACATCTGAACATTTTGGGAAAGCCTAACCTCCAATAACAAAGACAGAATTTGACATCCCCTCAAACTGGTATAGAATCTCAGTTTGATCAAACAATTTACTCACTCTTAGTAAGCCTATTTTCTCATCTAGAAAAAAAGACAAAGTTCTCATTTCTTAGGATTTTGGTGATTTAAGTGCAAAGCACAGCTCCTAGCATATAATGTTCTCACAAAAATAATAGCTGTTATTGAGAATAACTTTAAAATGAGTGGATGAATGATGTGATAGTACTGTAATTTGTAACTAAAACATCTTACCTGATGAGAAAGTAACAATGAAATGATGTGTTCAGGTTGTATATAAAAAAGAAGCAGGCAAATCTGGGGGATTCTAATAACCAAAGAAACAGACCACATCTCTCTAGACAGCAGGTCTGCTTTATTCCTATCATTCAAATGACAACCTCAGCACAGTGAGCAATGAATTTATTTTTACATCTATAATTCAAATGAGTCAGTTACCATCAGAAGGAAACTTCTAAGACAGAAAATGGTTGTATTTTGTTTAGTCCTTTGGAAGTGAGGGAGAATTGTGAGGTGGACTCCAAAAATCTATAGTAATTTGAGAGTTAAAATCTACCTGAAGAAGCCAAAGAAGTGAAAAACTAGAGGCAAGGTAATGAGAAGGGAGACTGTGTTAATTCCTCCTGCCCAGATGTTTCTCTCCACATGGCAGTACTTTACCAACATTCTTCCCTTTAATTCACTTAGTAAAGGAAAATAAAGAAGTCACTTGAAATGTAATTGTTTCTTGCTGATCCTGTTTGGGTCTATTACACAAACAGTAGGGAGATTTCTCATTTTGTTCTGTTTATTGCAGTAGAATTCTAAAGAGGAGGAGGCGGAGATGGAGACATTCTCCCAACACCTGCTTTCTTAATTGATAGTGATTTCCTGGCCCCCCAAAGTGAGTGGTTTTTAAACAAAGTGGGTACATTCTCATAAGCAACATTACCATCATGTAAACACATCTTTAAAATAGGAAAGGTGATAGAACTATGAGAATAGCTCCCATTTCCTGCTTGGTGTGAGTAGCCCATATGTTATTCACCTTTTATTTTTCTTCTCATTGCAATCAGTGCTTCCTTTGCTTTACACAGATAAATGATAGAAAAATCTAGTTTTCTTTCTGTGTGCCTTGTTTTAAATTTGGAGCAATGGATAAAGTAGTTAACATACTTTTTATCTGCTCTTCTTGTTCTGAATTTCAGTGGAAAAGCTCTTTCAAACAAAACAAAAATAATCTCTTCAGCATTTATCTGACACCTCTCATAGCCTTTCAGACTGCCCCAGTACTCTGAGACAAAGAAGCTACCAGTGCTTGCAGTGTGAAAGATGGGGAAACTGACTGGCAAAATAGATGCACTGATATTCGTTCATGTTTGTCCAGTTCCCTGGTTTTTGTTCTCTTTGAGGGGCTTATCTTCACCTTGTGAGTTTAAAGTCAAAAGGAAAAGACACAAACCCAGGTTCTCAGAATTTAGTGACAATTTTACAGCATCAAATTCCATCATCTTGCTTTTATTTGACTTGAAAAGAACTTAATTTTTAGAAAATCTGAAATTTAAAGCTATCTGATCACTAAAAGCTGCTTTAAACTCTCATTGAGGTTTGGAGCCATATATCATCAAAGGCGTGAAGCTTAGGTGATGTATTGCATCCATATATCATGAGAACATCGTTCCTCTCATGATATATTATTATAACTCACAATTGGAGTACAGCCAGTGATGTATGACTAAAAAACACAATTGCTAAGCTACACGACTCTACTATAGGGTCACCACATATTCTGGGAGTAATTTTGAAACAGAATTATCTTTTTTTAAAGTTCTCAATTGGCCTGGCACAACCTGGACATGTGTACAGTACCTCCTCTGTTTCATTAAAGACATGCCAACTGTTCCCAAAATACCAATATTTTAAATTAAGCAGATCCTTGACAAGAGAATCAGAAGCCATCATTGTGACTGTTCTTTTGACAGACCACTAATATTTGTGAAAATGAATATACAGAACCCTATTTAAATAAGGTCAGAAGGTTAGAAAACAGTACCCACAAATGCATAACCAGGACCCAAGATGCCTTGCATCTCTGAATGGAAATGATGTTGCTTCTTTTTCCCAACAGAAGGACGGACATAAACTATGTGGCAGCAGCTCCAACGATTAAATACGAAAGTGTTGGCTTCAGTTCTGGGGTATGTATGTTGTGTTGTCATGGAACTACATTTTCCAGGTTGTCTTTTATTGTTGGTGGTTTATAAATAAACCCATTTTGTTGGTAGAATAATGGATAGCTTTTTACTTGACATCAACACAGTTGGTGGCCTATCTGGTGAGGGGAAAAAAACCCCAAACACTCTCAGGCTGCTAGCAAAACAGGTGTAAGTGCCCACCCAAATCTCTGAGCCCACTGTTTTCTCACTGACCTGGAGTCTTAGGGTAAGTCTTCTGAACTGCAGATTAGCCACCTGGTGTTGAGCTCTCTAGAAAGATAATTCAGAGATTTTTCCTTTTTGTCTAAGGTCCTTTGCAACTGGGCAAACCACTTATGGCACATGAAATGCTTCCTTCAAGGACTGTACTATTGCATAGTAATTTGTGTCGGTCTTTGGCAGATAGTTCTCATTAGATAGGTCCTGGTCATAACTCGATCCTTTGGAAACATATTCCAACCTGGGGTTGTTGTTGCTATGGGAGCTTAGGTGCACACTTGGTCCAATCCTTCTGGGAAAACCCTATTCATACTGGAATTGTACAGTTTTCTGTGAGTACTAAGAGGCCTTCAACAGAATTCCCTTCTGGAGATCAGCTTCCTAAAAAGTAATGGGCCATTTAAGAAATTCTTGGCTCCAATAATAGAACATGGGAACCCAGGTAACTAAATGCCTTAAGGGTGTTCTTTCAGAAACTCCTACAGTTTAATGTGTCAGAATCACAGTCCTTCCACATGCATTTCTAACTAAATGGACTGAATTAAATGAAAGTAATTTAGAACTCCAATGGCCATAATGGGGAACTTCTGAACTCCACATGCTTGCTTTTCTTAAACCTGAAGTGGACAGTCAGGGTTCTGAAATTGCTAAAACTGAATAGGAAGTCTATTTTGATTGCTATCTGGAGGTTGGGAAACTTTATCAAGTACCTAAAATCACCTATCTGCAAAATAAATTTAAATTTAACTGAGATAAACAAATGATTAAGGAATGATAAAATGTCTTCCAAAGTTTCTTTCTCCTCCCCTACTTTCTTTGTGTTCAGAGGCATCCCTGTAAGCATGTACTCAGGTCCCACCTCCTACACTATCCTTTCTGTCCCTTCTAGCCCTCCTCCTGGTATCTGGACTCTTAATAACAGACCTGTGCTCAGGTCCTACCCCAGATGCTTCCTTTGTCTTCCCTCTCTGTACAGCCCATGTCCTGTCCAGACTCTCAAGTTTATTCATCTGGCTATTTCTGCTGAATTACTTCTTCTGAGCCTTCCTTCTCTGAAATTAAAATCTGCCCTTTTAAATTCTTCTGAGGGTCCAGATACACCTCAAATCTCATGCTTCTAGAACTAAGGCCAAATTGCAAGTACTGTTAAAGAGGTTCTTAAAGCAACTAAGGAAACTCATAATTTTGCTTTAGAATTTGACAGTTATGCAAATGTATTGACCTTTTTTATTTTTCCTGACCTATAGCAATTTATTCTCATGTTTGGTAAGGGCCAGGTTAAACATTTGAAGAAACTTGCCAGATGGAAAAATTATGAAAAATATTTAGATAAACAAATCCTTAACTTTTGTCCAGAGGGTAGAAAACTCCTAGAAAGACTACTCCCATCTCATGGACAGAAATAGGCTACTGCCTCTTCCATGGCCAATGTCCTCTGGAAAAAGATATCTCTACCTGGGGAATTCCTCTTGAAGTTCAGAGTGACTATTTTACTGATCAGGTGTTTGACAACTGTATGTTGCTTTATGCTGATTTTGTAACATTTCACTGAGTTTCCCATCCTCAATCCTCTGGCTCAGTTGAACATACCATACCAATGGTATTATTAAAACTCAGTTGGCTGCAGAAACACTTCAAATACCTTGGTCAAAAGCACTGCTGCTGATCCTTCTAAATCTCAGCTCCACCTTTCATAAACTCTCACCCCTTGAGATAGTCACAGGGTACCCATGTAGCGTGTCCTTGTCTGTTTAGATCCATAGTTGATTGAGTTATATTTCACTAGTATAGAGACCAAAATGTTTCTGTTAAAAATAATCAGGTTCTGGTTGAATAATATTTTCACAAAACACTTCAAGAAGATAAAGACCTGAAGAAAAACACTCCGAAGCCTGGGGATTCCATTTATTGGAAAAGACACCTTTAAAAAATCTCTATTTAACATTGTAGAAAAGGTCCTTAGCAAGTATAGCTGATGAACTCTTGTACTCTTAAGCAGCCAAACTTCAGGGAATACACACTTGGGATCATGACCCAAAAGTACCACATCCTGATTGGACCTGCATGTCATTTGCTGACTTGAAGATGAAGATTTCCAAGAATTAGAAGCCAATAATATCTGCTAAGACCTTCCCAAAATGACCAAGCAAGGCTGTATATCTTTCTCTCATTGTTGCTTCTTGCCTTATTTTCTCACTCCCTTCTATTAACAGACAATGATCTTGTCTTCATTTCCCAAACTACTGCAAAAGAGGAAACCGTTCTTCTTGTTGAACTGATAGGACAGGAAAGAAGAAAGGGAGGGAGAAAGGAAGGGAAAAAAAGAAAGACCTCTTCTTAATAGTAGAATTGGCCAGTCCTACAGTCAAAACAGTTTTAGCTCAGCAGTGTTTGCTAGACTCATGGACTAAAATAAATTTGAATTATCTCAAGCCTTTGATCATCTTTTTGTTGCACAAAAGTGTTCTGTGAAAGTAAATACTACTTGTTACCTCTGGCAGTAGAAATTTAATTATATATGATTAAGAAATAAGTACATTGGTTCCAGAAAGTTGTACCAAATGAACCTTGATCTTTTGATCTATTTAGCCGCCTGCTTTTGGTTTTGGCTTCTAGGTTACTATGCAAACTGAACTTACAATATTACTCTAACACTGCTTTGTATACTTAAACTGTTAAGCTCTGTTCTTGTCAACAAAATTTTGGTAGAAACAGCAAGCCTAATGAGGTGATGCTTTATCAGTAGTTTGAAGAGATTTCTACAGTTAAGACTCTACAAGACATGGAGTTTAGTTGGGAAATGTCTCTTCTATCATTCTTCTTACTTTAATATCACCTCACTAGACTTCAAATTTATGTTTCTTCCCTCCAACATGGCTACACAAAACCCAGGAATGGTTCTTCCCAGAACTGAGGGGTAAGATCTCAGGGAAATAAGTCCGATACTTGATCAGAGGAAGGGGGAAATGTGAAAATATACAGAAATTCTGTAAAAATGAGATCAGGAAGCTAGAAAATTGTGTCTACACATGTTCAATTAGCAAACAAAAAGACTCAACATGATTTGCCTCTCCAAAGAGAAATGATGTTGCTTCCCTGTCTCTCTGGAAGAATGAAAGGGGTTCTCTACTCAGCAGCAGTAGCAGCATGGAATCTACAAGGGGGTGCTGATTTCAGTTTTGAAAAGTGAATGTGTGTCTTATCATGAGATACACTTTCTAAACTGCCTTTTTTTTTTTTGTTGGTGGAATAGCTGATTGCTTTTTTGACTGAGGATTTAATTCCTGAGTTTGTCATGTCATGATGTCTTCAAGGCCCTATGAGCACTACTGCTTCCAGTGCCATTGATATCGCAGCCAAGTAGCTCAGTGTTTTCATGCTAAATCTAAACTTAGCATCAGAAGGTGAGGTCTCCCTAAATCGATAAAGCAGAACCTAGGCATGAAGAAATCACAAGCTTTGGGGCTGATAATGGTACAAAGTACATTATATTAAGCATAACTAAAGGTAGAATCAAACCTCCTAGTTTAGAGCAAAAACAGATTGTCAAAAATATTTACAGAAATATCGCCCTGTTATTTAGCAATTGCTAGAACTCACTGATTTCTTAGAATATGACAGCAATAGTCTAAGCACTTTACTTACATATTTCATATCATCTACATGATAATCCTGTTAATTAGTATACACCTTTTTATACTTAGAATATAAAGCAAGATGAAAGAAGTTATAGATGAAGAAACAGCATAAGTAGGTGTAGTTTACTCAACTCTAATGTTAAGATATTACACTTACTATTGCCATTCTGATATAATTAAACATAGATAAGCAAAAATTGTATCAGTCCACTGCTCCATGCACTCTTTACCCTTACAATATTAAGCCTTTCTGCAAGAGAGTTCCATGAGAGGACATATTTCTTATAAATTTGAGATCAATCTTATATATCCTATATTATCTTTTGATTCATGACTGATTTTCAGTGATTTAATCGTTTCAAGTTGTTAAAATTGTTCATCAAGAATAAAGTAGAATTTACAATTGTTGATCTTAAAAAAGTTAACAAACTCAAAAATATCCATAAAACCATGATGTACTTATATATACTCATTCCATATAGTTAAGTTATGCACAAGCAACAAGACAGGTAGAAAGTAATGCAGACCATTCCAGGCAAAGAGTCTTTCTGTTCAGTCACACATGTGATAAGTTGAAGGTTCTTTGTGAAACTGGCTCTGTTTGCTGTAGCTACAGTTCCTTATTAATGTCACCACTAAAATAACTTTCAAGAGAGACAGACAAAGTTTTCAGTATTTGTTACCCTAGTATTTTATCAGCTGTCATTGGTAGGAGAAATTAAAAAAAACCCATGTGGAACTTCTTTCCTTTTCTTCTCTCCCACTTCCCCTCCAGTTTTGTTTTGTTTTTCAAAGAGAGGAAGGAAGGGAGAGGAGTAGGAAGAAGCATAGGAAGGAAGGGAGGGAGCGAGGGAGGGAGGAAAAGGAGGAGGAAGAGGAGAAAGCACCTTTGCTTATTTATTTTTGGTTGTTTCCCCAACCTCTAGTCACAAACCTGGGTCCTTGAGTTTTACTGGTTCACACTCCAGCCACCAACTTGGTGCCTAAGAACCAGGGCATACCTCCCTTTGGTTTTAAGAGCCAGTTCAAATGCAACACCTCGGTGCAGTCTTCAGATTTTCTAGAGCTCCTCTGATTCTCTCCGCTACTAAATGACTACTTCTTACCATAAAATATCAATAATTAGATGTTTCTCTTATTCATTATTTTGAAACTCTGGATAATATCCTATTGCTTCTTTTTCTCCTGATTATTTCCACCCCCTACTGTTAGGTTCCTAGCTTAGAGGATAAAATGTGTAAATGCTCAATGGATGAATGCATGGGTGGGAGGGTGGATGGATGGACGGACAAGTAGATGGATGTATGGTTGGATGGATGTATGGGTGGCTGGGTAGGTGTGTGGGTGGGTGGGTGAATGGATGAAAATGTTCTTAGTTTAACTTTCTTGGAAAAAGAAAAAAAAGAAACCTGATATACATAGTCTTTTGGCCACTCTTATGTTTTCCCTTTTTTTGAAAGTTTCTACGCATGTAAGCTGTGGTCTATGCCGAGTCATTAGAACTGCACTGCACATAATTTTCTTCCTTATTGAAAGTTATCTTCTTAGCAAAATTTAGTCTGAAGGTCTTGTCTTGCCAGTTGCATACAAGTCTTTTTTCAAAACTTTTCAAATACGCCTGAGTATCTGGAGCACATCGCTCAAAACAGTCAGCATCATACAGACTGCCAAGGGGATGTGTTCTTTGCTCAGCATTAACTTTCATAAGAGTCATTGTGGTTCTTTCTCAGGGGAGAGGAAAGCTACCCTTTCTTTGGATAGCTTCTGACCTTCACAAATTAATTCCAAGATGATCTCTTTGCTAGATAGTCTAGCTAGAGTATGTGTTTTTTATTTACACACCATATTAGAACATTAATCCACAGAGTTATTCCCTCTGGGTGTCTTTCTTTTGGGTACACAATAAAGGATTTGGATGCAAATGAAACGATGACATTTTTCCTTGTCTTACTCATCTTGTGACAAATGTTCACTGCTTTACTGTTTGCCATATACATAATTACAGTTCTTTAATTTATGCTTCAATAAAATGTATAATAATAAACGTTTACTGCTCCAAGAATAAACATTCAAATGAAGCCTCTAATGGAGGTTACATGTTTCGGAGCAGCTCTGTGGCTTTCCAGAAATCTCGCCTTCTACTTAATGAGCATCATTTCCATAATCTGTGCATTATTGCTTAAGCCTCCCTTTAGGAATATTTAACAAAGCAAAAAAAATTGAAATATTGTCAGTCCAAAGCGGGGGGAGGGGATGTTAAGGGGAGCAACAAGTTGTCCTGTTAAAGGGACAGCACATGCTTTCAGGTCCCTGTAGAGACAAGAGACACGGTGATTGTGGAGATAATTATTTCACTAGCTGAGTATATTACTGCTATATTTTTTTTACCTTTAATATCTTAATTTAAATAAAAGTGATGAGAAAACAAGAAAGGTCAGCATGAAGGGCAATTAAGGGGAGTGCAGGATACCATAACATGGACACTTATGGATATAGAAACATACACATGATATGAGGATCAAACAGTCACCCTGAACTAACAGAATCTGGACAAAATCCTTAGGTGGGCTTCCAAGTTAATGGTGTCACACATTATTTTCAGTGTGAGTTATTTGATAGAAAAATGACTTAATATCATGATTGCAAAAGGTTAATCTATTACAATCGTTTTTGCAAATTATGTTGTAAAAAGCAGATGCATTTAAAAATAACTGAAGCCTCATGATATATTTCTTTTCTCTTTGTCCAACAACTACAACTGGGTCATTTAACAGAGAGAGAAAAAGTTTCAGGTAAAATCAAGGAACAAAGACCCTTTGCGGTGTGATAAGCGTCAAACACGCAGCCTCTGCAGAGTGGTGATAAAATGTGTTAAAGAGATGGCTGTCACTTCTTGGCATGTCAGCCTGCTTTATTGGTGGGTTGGCACAATTTATTTAAACTTTGTCAGGAGGGAGTCATTCTACAGAGTTAGACGTTCATTTCTTTAGTATGAATAAATATCTCTGAGCCTCTGGCCCACTTGTTGAGACTGTACTGTTATTTACCATAAGACCTGGGGCAATCAGCTCAGTGCTCCTCAGTGGCACTCTCTCTCCCCCACCATTTCACAATTTGCTCTGAGTATCTGCTCCTTGCTTTGACTGGTACTAGCAAATCTTTCCAATGAGCATTATCTCTCCTTAAAGTGAGCCGAATATAAGATTTTCACTATTTCAATATGGCTATTTTCACATATGACTTCAACAAAATAAAACATTCAGTATAAATAGAATTTAGTGTGATCCAAATTTTATCATATTGCTCCACTGGAAATTTGTTTTTTCACATCCCGTTTTTCTCGTGGTACATATGCTTTCTTGTTTCCTAATGTTCCTGAATTAGAATTAGGCAGAGCCATCTTTTCAAGGGTTAGATTTTTCTTCTAAGGCTTGTGAGCAGGTATTTCTTTTTGAGTCATACTTTTAGTAGGAGATCCTCTTTTAAGATGGGGCCAATCTCAACGTAAAGAGTCATTAAGGAGAGATGCTCTTTCTTGTAAGCATTCTACCCAGATGTGCTACAGAGAGTATTCACTTCATAAATGAGATTCTTTTCAAAGCAACCATTGTAAAATATACTAGAAAGCCACCTCCATTCAACTCCCTACAACCCTTGAGCGCTGATTTGATAGCTCAAGACAGGATAAATGACTCCGATTAGGCCAATGATCCCTAGTTTTATAGGGACTTCCTAAATCATATCTTTGTTTGGGTCTAGAATGGTGATGCTGCATCCAGAGCGCTGCATATCATCTCAGCCTGGCTCCCACACAGGGAGCCAGGGAGATTTGTAGGACCCTGTCTGGTGGCTTTGAGGTGCAAATGATGAATACTGCTATGGCAATAATAATAAAAAAGGAAACAGGCAGTGGGGAAAGCCCCAGAACCATTCCTCATTTTTCTTATAATATACTTTATTGTTCAATGAGACAGAATGATTCCATAGGCAGTGCCCAGAAATTAGATAATATGAGAAATCAATACGTTTCTTTTTCTGCGTGATTTCAGCAAGCAAAGGACCAGGATTTATGTTGATTCAACTTTTTTAGTTCAGAATGGAACCCTTGCTAACTTCAGTCCATGGTTCTCTGAACTGACTGGCTACTCGGGGGAAGAAATAATGCCTACTTTCATTTAGTCAGAATAGTCCTTTGAAAAAAGGGAACTGAGTCTTCATGACATTCAATTTACCAGGAATTGAACTGTATACCCGAGATTTACAGTGGTGGAGAACTTGTAGGATTTTTCAGCATGGATGTCCCCTGATGGTGTGGGTCAGCACTGGCTGCGCAGGAGGTCAGGTCAGGTGAACAGCTTATGATAATTTTTCTGTGCCTTTTAACCTTGTCTCTTATCCAGTGGCTGACTGTGTATCCTTGCACATAAAGAGAAAAATGTCTTCTTGGTTTTACCTTCAGACACAGCTGGGCCTTGACTCCTTCCAGTTTGGGTTTAATTCATGAATGCAATTACGTGACAATTAATCATTATTAACTATATAAAGCAAGCCATGGAGTGCATGTGGATATGAAAACTGGGAATAAAATGTAGTTCCTAAAAAACATCACACCTTTGCCAGTGAAATGTGTAGGTAGAGAGCACCACAGGTGATGCTGAATGAATTAGAAGTCTTGCAGCACGTGCAAACTGTGAAGTGCTCTCCTTGGAAAAACGGCCATCAAGTCTAGATTTCACAGAAAATACAGCTTTCACTTTAAGCCCAGGGATACAGAAGATTCAGGACCCTAACTCTGAGTCATGAGACAACCATCTACAGATTCTTCAGTTAAACTGGGCTTGATTCCTCATCCTGCTACTTAATCTGCTGTGAAGCCTAAGACAGTCGCACATAGCAGAGCTTCACAGCCCTTAGGTAAAGGAACCTACTGCACTGGTTTACTGTGAGAATTAAATGTGTTAATACAGTAAAAGGTCTGGACAAGTACTTGGAGCTCTATAAGTGTGGATGTGTTAATAGCATTCTTGCTATTGCTGCCACCACCACTGCTGCTGCTGGTACAACTGTTATTGCAGCTGTCACATGCTACCGCCACTCTTGCTGCTGTTTCTACTGTTACTCACGCTGCTGGTGCTGCAGCTGCAGCTACTTGATCACAAAACTCTTTCAGTTTATAATATAAAAAATTTAAAGAAGGCTCTGGTGGAGTTTGGATGCAGTCCACATACACCCCACCGTCCAGGGTTCACATCCCAGGGCTGGCAGGAATAGCCAAGATGAGCAACTAAATAAAGTTCTTCTCCCTCCTCTCTCTTTCTACCTGCCTGCCTGTGCTCACCTTCAAACTTGCCTGCACCTTTCTTTAAACAAAACAAAACAAAAAACTATCCATTAAATATATTCAGCTTCCAGCTCTCTTTTGGAAAGTTTCATCTATTACTTAAAAAAATTATTCTGCTAAAGCCTATCTATATAACACACAGAAAAATAACTGTTTATCCAGAAACCACTTTAACATCCACACCCACATCCTGGGTTCAAGGAAATCCTGGGGTTTCCACAGAACACAGGGTGAAGAGCTTTGTTTTCAGTCCACTGGGGAGACTATAGGAGGAGAACGGGCACCTCTCCCCTTGAGACACATATCTGTAAGCTGTAGAGCTTGGTTGGTAGAATGTTAAGTTCTCAAGTCATATGACCTGGGGTGAAATTCCCATCTCACTTCCCATTTGCTGAAGGACCCTGGGAAAGCAGTGTAACCTCTCTAAGAATGATAAGGGTTCCACTTATAAAATGTAGATAATGAAATACTTTCTTTAAAGAGCTGTTGAAGAGATAAATGAGCTAATGTACAAAGAACACTCCTGCCACCTGAAGAAAATGCCCAATAAATGTGAATTACTGTTTAGGTATTATTACTCAAGTCTCTGTTGAAGTATCATTTCCTGCTATAGTTTGAATATTTGTGTGCCTTCCTCCAATTTATATATTGAAATTTTAACCTCCCAGGTGAGACAAGTTTACTGTCCTCTCTTTGTTCTCTGCCATGTGACGATATTAGAAGTTAATGGCCATCTGCTAGTGTCATGATCCTGGAATTCCCAGTCACCAGAACTGTGAGAAATGTTGGCTGTTTAAGTCAACTGGTCCATGAAATTCTGTTACAGCAGCCCAAATAGATTCAGACACCTCCCTAGCAATTTCAATTCCTTTATATCAGTGAGGCCTCTCCCACCATAACACCGTCCCCATAACAACCTACTTTCTCTACCTGACATTATAATCTGTATTCATTTACTATTTTTGAGAATTCATAGCTGTGATTCCAACCCCTAGAATTATGCTTAGTGCATAGTAGACATGCAACGGGTAAGTATACAATGGGCAGGTTAAGAAAAATAGGAGCCAGAGTTGAGAGAAAACATTCCTAGTCAACATTCAAGAGATATCAGCAACTCTACTGGACTTAAAATTAGGAGATATAATTCTTTCATAGCAGACACAAATTGGATGCCACGTACTTTTGTGTATATAATAGAGTAAGGTGATTGTTCTCAAACTGCCAACTACCCTTAACAGTAGTCTTCTGTGAAAGCTTAAAGACTATTGGTGGGCGAATCAAACTGACCTGAGGTAAGCCACAATGGAAGTCTAGACAAAGAAACAAAGATGCAGTTAGGATTCATTCTCTCCCAATCTCTCTCTCTCTCTCTCTCTCTCTCTCTCTCTCTCTCTCTCTCTCTCTCTCTCTCTCTCACTTGTCCATGCAAACGACTTCTTTGCTGTAAACATTCTCTGATAGGCTAAAACATTTCAGGGACTGTGTAGTTTTACCATTAAAGTGGGGATTCTTCACTGATTTTCTGTCTATATTGAGGACCTGTGAAATTTCTGAATTCAAAACATGACATTAGATATTGGAGAGAGCACTTGAGAGCTGCACTCCAGGAATCAAAATGTCATGGGAGCTGTGAGAGAGATAAAGACTTCTGCAAGTACTTCAAGGGACCTAGGAGAGGAAGGCATACACCATTCTGAGGTGCTATGAAGGAAAATGCCCCTAGTTTCTCCTGATAATAATCTCAAATGCATGAGATGTGGTGTGCTTTAGGAAGGTGGGGAGGATTGCAACGGACTGCGGAGGCTGACTGGAAAAATGAACTTACTGGAAGTATGGTCATGTGTGGAGAAGTTGTGTTACTTTTGATGAGATCTCACTCCTATATACTAGACTCTTTACTCTTGGCCCTATATCACAGTCAGTAAAATCTCCCAAGACCCCAAAATCTCTTTCTTATACCCAAAGTGGCCTCAACAAATGAAGGGTGGATACTGGTTAATTCACAGCATTCCACATAGGTAGAGAGGTGGGCTGTAGGCTCCTGACAATGTTTGTTTCAAGCCTCTGTTTCAAGCGTCTTTCCACAATCTCACACAGTCTACCTTTCTGAATCCCTCACTCTACTGTATTCTCTGGGTTGCAGCTGTGCCTCCATGTGCTACCTCTCAGCCTGAATCCTTTCATGTCATCCTTCCTACTGATGACCGCGTTAGTTCTTGGGTAAGCATCAGCATTGGACGCCATCTTTCCGGAGATCTTTGGAATTCACATCTTGTGCCTCTACAAGGAGCCACCTTCTTCCAGGCTCTACTGTTTGACTCTTCAAATTCAGCTTGAGTCCGAGTCCAAATTTCACCCTCCTAATATGCATGGGGAAGAGTTTTGTCAGACTTTTGACTAAATAGTCAATTAAGAAAGGGCATGACCAAAGGAAATGATATTTATAAGATAAAATAAAGGCTATTTCTCAAACAAAACACCAGCAATTCTTCTGACATGGAACCTGTATACAGAAGAACAAAAAGCTCATTTTGTACACTCCTCCAGAGAAGTACTTTCTAAGAGTACAAATGACTCATATCCTTTCTCATCCTTAACAACTTAGCTATGTTCTAGGACTTCCCCAGGTGGTTCTGCCTGAGAGAGTCTGAAAGTTAAATTGGAATGTTAAGTCTACTATTTTGAGTAAGAATTTGCCACCATATTATACTAGTAAGAAGAAAAACAAGGTATCTCAAGAAATCTGAAGGTGTGTACTTGACAGGATGAGGCTTGGTTAAGATTTCACTCCTTGCATTGGAAGAACATGCACAAGGTAGGTGGAAAAGGGGAATCGGAGGGAGACTGAGCTCAGAGCTTAAAGGGATGAGCTTCCATCTCCTGGCATTTCCTGTTAACAAAGGTGTTTTCTGTTTGTTTGTTTTAGCTTGGGGATCAAAGAGAGATTAAGTAATTGGATGGGAAGCAAAGAATTACTGTCAAATTCAAATAAATCATCATGGAAATCAGAGGAAGATTTATATCTCAGGGATACAAAAGAAAGTAAAACACTTAACCCTCTTGTATTTGAAATGCCTCCAGCCTTCTCCCAGCCTTTCTCTGCATGGAGGAGGAGAGGAGGGGCGCCTGAGAACCTTCACCACAGTTGAAATCACTGACACCAGTGCAAATGAGAACAACTCTGCTCTCCTTGGCCCTTTTCCTGTTACCTAGCTAAAGGCAGCAGTGCTGCCCTGCCAGTCCCTGGAACATTCAGCAGTGACTTTTTAGACATTTTACAACTCTATCTCTAGTAGCATGTCCAGCCCAGGAAGGAAGGAAAGGACATCTTTGGCTCTTCCATGGAATTTCCTCTGTATCTCAGCATCCTTTCTTTGTCACATATGTGTTCTGACTCAGTGAAACTTTTTATATATACACACACATATGCACACGTATGTGTGTGTATATATACATACATACATACATCGCTCTGAAAGACACAGACAGCTTAAGGAACAGGTGGCAAAAAATGACATCTGGAGCTGGACTGCCTGTGCGTGAGTGCTCAAACAGTCACTCTATGCGAGCTGAGTCAAGTTACCTGACTTTTCTAGTCCCTGTTTCCTTATCAGTAAGATAGACATAACACTTTCTACATCTCATATCATTTCTTCCCATTGAGAATTATTAATACATTATGTAAGACACCAAACAAAAGTAGAGCACACAGTAGGTACTCTCTAAGCTATGTGTATTATTGTTGGCAACTTTTGAAAAATAGTTTTATTTTGAGATTATAATAAATTTAAATGAAGTTACAAAATAGTAGCGATCCTATGTCGGGAGCCCTTCATTCTAATCTCTCCAACTACTACACTCTGTAGTATGCAAGGTACCACGTACTATTGTACAGTATTAAAACCAGGATATTGACATTGACACGATTTCTAAATAATGTCATCTTATCATGACATTATATGCCAATGGATATGTCATTTTATCACATATGTAGATATGTAACCACCACTAAAATCAAATTACAGAACAAATCCATTCAGAAAAATCCCCTTTGTGTCTCTTAAATCAAATTTGCATCCCTCCCTCATCCACTCCTAACCTCTAGAAATCTGGTTCTTGAGTTGTATAATTTTGTCATCTTGAGAATACTGTCTAAATGGAATCATATATTACTTGTTCTTTTGAGATTTATTTTTACTCGGCATAATGCCTTTGAGATTCATCCAAGTGGTTGTCTATATCAATAGTCCATGCCTTTTCTTTTTGCTGAGCAGTATTCTGAAGTAGAGATATACCATACAGTTTAACTACTCACCTATTGGAGGATCTTTTGCTTGTGTCCAGCTTTTGACTATTACAAATAAATGACTATACATATTCATGTACAGATTTTTGTGTGTGCTTAACTTTTAATTCTCTGGGATAAACTCAGAGGTGTAATTGCTGGCTCCTATGCTAAGTATATGGTGGTTTTTAATAACTCTTACCTGTTCTCTAGAGTGACTGTAGAATTTTATTCACACCAGAGAGGTTTTGTTTCTCTGTATCTCACCAGTATTTGGAATTGTCACTTTAAAATTTTTTAACTGTTCTAATCTGCATGTCATTGTATCTTAACCTGGTCTTAATTTGCATTTCCCTAAGGGCTGATGATATTGACTATCTTTTCATGTGCCTTTATGCTATCCTCTGTCTTCTTTGATGAAATGTCTCTTTATGCTTTTTGTCCATTTTCTGATTGAAGTTTCTTCAATTTTTTTCTATTAAAGAGTTTTCAGGGTTCTTTAAATATTACAAATAAAAGTTCTTTATTAGTAATTTTTTTAAATTTCAGGAATCTTTCCTTGGTTTCTTTAGAAAGAAGTAAACTCTTCTTTTCCTAACTTTCTCTTCTTTTCCTGCTTCACAGAATTTTCACTTAGCATCTTTGCTCATCTCTACTTTGACTCTCCTAGCCGTCTTCTTAATCAAGACACAGAAGTCAAAAGTCATGTCTGTCTTCCTAGGTGCCTTGCCAAGAGTTGGGCACCCATTTCACATTCCATTAGTGTCCACCAATTGACTGAATTAAAACTACCTGGATTTTCATTCAGTTACTCTAAGACATTGGCCCAAAGCAAAAACCATGGTTACTATGGATACACAGGCTTGGGATCTTGGGATACATCTATCATCATTTAATGCCTTGGAAAGGATAACTAATTACAAGAAGAAATACACACACTCAGATGTGTAAGTGATTAATGTCTTCTCAGCTACCACACTTCTAGCTAACACTGTAACACACTGTCGTTTACTGAGGAGTATCTATTTGTGCCAACCTGTGACTCACATTTGGCTAATTAAGCACACACATATTTCAGAATTTGTGATCTATGCGCTGTGTTTACATACGAACATCATATTCAATACACAGGTGATTGTTTAGCACATCTAACCTATTTCGAGTCTTATATTTAATTAGTGAGAGTTGCTGAGGGGAATTCAGGGTATGACTTTGAATTAAATAAACAGCTACCTTTCATATAAATCACAACAATGCATAATTAAATAATGAGATACCTGAGTTCTGTAGATTCTTTCTCCCAAAGAAATGAAAGCTCTGAGGAAAAACAAGTTGTAGGGTAAAGAAACAGGGGAACAGGGGTGTAGGTAAGGAAATGGGTGGGTGGAGGTTCTAGCATTGCTTCCTGGCCGTCCTGTGTCTCAGTGTCTTCACTGTAAAGTGAAGGCAAGAATAGAAATCTCCTTCTCCCTTGCCCTCTTTCTCTGCCTTAGATGTTTTAAGAATCACATTCAATAACAAAGGCAAATTTCTTTGCTGAAAGAAAGGAACAGTACAATACAAGAATCATCACTGCAATTAGTTAAGGATTTCATTATTTAAGTTACATATGACACAAGAAAAACAATTGCCATTAAAAGAGGTTTTCCATGTTTCGCTCCTGTTCTTCATCCCTATTCATTCCTGTTTACACATGTCAGTTACCTCGACCTTCCTATCTTCTCCATGACATCAGAGGCATTCTGGCCTGGGGATTCCACACTTGCAAATGCCATCTCCACAAAGAATCTTTCATTTGACCCACCCTCTACCTGAAACTTTCATCTACCTTTTTTTCTTCATAGGTTTACCAATATGTTTATTTGCTTACTTGCTTTCTTTTCCTCAATCTCCAGTACTTTCCACCAGAATGAGGAAGAGCAGACTCTCGGCTCTGTGTTATTTTTACACGATAGAGGAGCTCACTGTAGTCCCCAGGAAGGAAATGTACATTATTTCCTCTGGGACAGGTCTCACAGACACTGGGCGAAAATCTTCCTTTTCTCCTACATAACACTGGAAAACACCTTTGATTCTAACAGTGAGAACCATTCAGTGAGAACCATTGCCCTTATGCTGAGTTCTCAAGAATCCCCAAGATTCTGCAGCCCATAATCAAGACAACTTCAAATGAGCAAACAGAAGTGATTGTAGTAACCTTGTTAGTTATTAGCTTGAACCATAGGAAATGACTGAGATTTGCTGGCTTGATCCAACCATTCTCATACAGCTCAACGTGGTAACAAGAGCTGCGGTAGGGACCCTTGCTGTAAGTCAGGCTTTGAATGAAGTTTGGTATCACGGCAACTTGTTCACATCTCACCACAATCCTCTAACTGAGTATTAACAGTCATTCATGTGTTATAGATGAAAACACTAAGGTTTAGGAAGGTAAAGAGAAGTGGCGCTATCAGGCTATAAATCCAACTCTGCATGATCCTAGAGAAAATAATGTATGCTCCTTTTCTAGGGACTAGTGTTCACTCAGCTGGACTCAGGACAGAAAGAAGATAGCAAGCAAGGCTGCTGTCATGCTCTGTTGACTCCAGGATTCCATGACCACTGCTGTGGAGTTGGAATCCCTAAACATCACTGACCCCCAGAATCTCTAAGCTGATCTTTCACGGCCACAGCCACTGTTTCCAAAAGATATATATATATATATATATATATTATATATATATATTAATGATACAGTGAGGTTTAAAAATACATGTTAGCACTTTCTACAGAGGTATTTTAACCAGGTAAAGGACTCTAAAGATGACCCTGATAGCATCTTGCAATGCTTCAGCCACCTCTGGTCCTTTGGCACATTTGACAGTTCAGTCACCTCTAGACCTTCCATGATGGAAAAAGACCATCATGTCTTATTGGACCCCACCTTGGGTAGGTGACTTTTCCTATCCCCTTTTCCACAAAAGTAAACATTACAACTTTAAGGTTTCTGAGCTCCACACAGGACTTCCTGTATCATCAGGTCCTCTGATCAGCCTAGTCCCCTGCCTCTTCCAGGGATCAACAATTGTTATCCACAGAGGAAGCCCCTTCACACTGTTTTCCCAGTTAGACCACCCTTCTCAGCCTGGTTTTCCTGATTGTCATCACTGTCAGTATTCCAGACACATCAGAGTGAGACCTTCAGATCAAGCTGACATCTCTTTCATTTTCATCAGTCATGAGGCTCTGCAGATCTACTCCCTCTCTTGGAAGCATTCCCTTAGTCACATCCAGTGTGACAGGCCACCTCTAAGTGCTTACTCCTGACCAAATCTAGAGTTCTAGCCTTCCCATAGTCTATTTCTCATCTTACCCTATAGAGTATTTACACCACACTCTTGTTCAACGCCGCAATGCAATCATTTAAACTACTTTCCCCTGGCAGGAGGTCAGGTTCTGAAGTTAGTCAGTATGGGGGAACTCATGGATGGTTAAACTTCTCTAAGTAAATGATTAAAATCAACCATAAATTCCTTTAATGGATTACTCCTCAACAAGTCTAAAAAATCTTATTTTATCTCACTGGAATCAAGCACTATTTCTGCCACTGAATACTTGAAGTCCTGATTTGCATTAAGTAGAAAAGAGAAAGCCAAAAATCAACCTAACCATCATCACACACTCCACAGAAAGCTGTGAGAGGTATGTGGTACTGATTCCTTAGTCCTTATGATTGCCACTTTCTTCATGGCTGCCTTTGTCTATTCTGTGCCCCTTGCTGTCTGTTGTGTGTTAGTCTAACTCTGGACACCTCTGTATATTGCTTTGTGTATCTCTGTGTCACTGTATATGGACCCCCACCCCCACCCCGCCTCAATCTCTCTCTGTTTCTTTCCCTGACTCTGTATATATGCAATTCTCTGTGAGTTTCCCTGTGGCCTTCTCTTCTCTCAATCTTAAGTTCTCTCGATGTGGGGGTCTGCAGGTGTGTGCGTGTGTGTGCGTATTTATAACTATCTGTATGTGTTGCATTGGATCTTTGTGTATGTCTCCCACTCAATGTGATTGTCTCCCTATGCTCATATTTCACGGGATGTAGGTCACCACCAAGCACTTAGAGCTGATTTGATTTTAGATACATTAACTGCCACCGTCAGTTCTCTTCTCCTCACACTATCATAGGCTTCCCAGTCTGCCAGGTCATGTTTAATTCCTTAGCATGACCTTCCAGATACCTGGTGTCTGTCACCAGCAGTGTGCCAGCCACTCCCTCACCTGCATCACTGCAGGCAATATATACCTTGTTCTAGGCATCTGCAAAAGTCTCTAAACAATGTAGTTCTTTCTTTGCCCCTCCCCACCAAAAAAAACTCACGCTGAAAGAGTCTCACACTGAGAGAATGTTGCAGAGCTGCAGGGGCTAACATGAGGGTGGTGGGTTTACAGTCATGCTCAGCCTCTCTCTCAGCACCCTATTGCGGCCAAACTGAATTTGAAGCCAAGCAAAGTTGAACCTTCCAACCTTGGTAGATCCTTTGCCATTCTCTCTCAGAAGTCCTTGTACCCTCTGGGTCAAGCGCATATACAACCAGAGCAACTCGGAGCAACTCAGGAACAACTCAGGAACTACAACAAAGCCCGCAGCATCTCAGGTTCTACAACAAAGCAGCAACTTGGTCTCAGAGCACATGCTGGAACCTGCTGGTGCACCTTCACACTGAGAGGTCCTTACACTCCTGACACTCATGGTATGAGTAAAATTGTGCATGTTTTGCTTCAGTTTTTAAGGCCAAACTGCAGAAGCAGAGCGTATTCTTTTGCCTTCTTTTGTGCCCAAATGGGAGGTTATTTATAAAATTGTTGTAGTCCAGTCTTAATGCTCAAATCAAGAAGTAGCCCAAGCTAGAAAATAGCACTTCATCTTGGAGAGTGGAGAAAAGAGGAACAGGGAGAAATCCAAATGATAGAAGCAAAGCAGAAGCTCAGAAACCTTCATGGGTACTTACACAATTGACTACGGCCTCAATAATTATGGGAGGAATCTAATACTTTTAGAAGATGTTATTGCTGTTGTATTTATACAAAAGTCTCTTTGTGTCTCTCTATTAAAATACAGGCCTGATTCATTCCAAGACTTCCATCTCACCTGCATGACTCCTCTTGAAAGATGCAGAGCTTTCTGAGTTCAACAAGCTTCTGTCATTTGCAAAAATATTCAACTTGACAAACACTGGAGAAAAGCATTGTTCTAGGACTTACTGTAGTGATACAATGAAGGAAAAATCATTGTCCCTGCCTTTTTGCTCTTTGGAGACAAAGAATTTAGGAGAAAACACACACACACACACACACACACACACACACACACACACACCCTATCTCATCTTGAGTGAGTTTGAGAAGTGAAAATGTTTCACGGCTACCTTTTGGAAGTTTCCTATAAGGGAGGTTTTAGAATACTAGAGAGGCATTAGAAATCCCTTTATTTAAAAAATGAGGAAACAGTCCAGAAGTTACATAATAGATACTCAAGTAAGAGCTCAGAACTGCTCAAAGCCAATCACTTTGAATTTAAATGTGCACCATAGTAGTCTGAATGTAGGAGATTAAAATAGCATCAGGATAGTCAATTTGATAATTTATCAATGCCATTAGGAGAACAAAATGGTGAAGAATTTAGACTCATAAATCACCAATCTGGAAACTCGAGCTGGGCCACTTACAAAATATGTAAACATGGCCAGACTCCTGCCACTGAGTGTCCATCTTCTCAGTTGTGCTATAGGAATAACAATGGTTACTGTACAGGACTTGCGAAGATTCTGTGAGAGGATATACTGAAACCACTTTTGCCAAGAACATCAGTGACATCCTGGTTACTGAATTAAGTGGGTACTTTTTTTGGTTCCTATCTCACTAGACCTCTGGATAGTGGTACCTGACAGTTGGCAATTCTATTCCAGAAACACACGCTGCTACATACTTGGCTCCTAAGAAGATCTTTTTTTCTAGAGTGACTCCTCTGGATACCCCTCAGTCTCTTTTGCTGGCACCCCTTCTTTCCAAATTCTAAATGTAGGAGAATCTTAGGGTTCCTGCCTTAGCCTTACTTTCTCTAGCAACACATTTTCTTAGCTGATCCCATTTAATCCCATTTACTTTAATAAAATCCAAATGCTGATGACACAAACCTTTCTACCTTCAGCTCCTACTTCTGCCTGATCTCCAGACTCAAGTCTCAAATTATCTACTTGAGATCTCCATGTGGATGCCATAGTAGAGTCCCACATCAAAAACTCATCTGTCTTATTACCCCATTCCCACACTTGATTCTTCTCAACCTCCCCTTTCTTGTAAATGACACCTCTTATCACCCATTGCTAAAGTCATTCATGACCATCCCATTTCCCTATCTTCCAAGATCTGTTGCCATGTCCTAAAGATTTCACTTCTAAAATATGCTAACCCTGCATAATTTTTCTCTCTACCATGATCACCATCATTCATCTTGATAATTGCAATGGTCTCCCGAGTGGCTCCCTTACTCCACTCTTGTGCCTCTACTGCCAGTTATCTACAAAGAAGCCAGGTGACTTTTGACAAATGGAACTCAGATCCCAGGATTCTGTTGTGTTACAGCCTTCATTGGACTCCTGTTGTTCTTAGACTAAAGGAAAAAAGCTAGAAAATGTTTTCAAAGTTTCCTAGAATCTACTCACGCAACTCCTCTGTCCCTCTCTCTCTTCTTTGGTCATTTTGGTGCATTCCCAACTGCTCATTTTCCGTTTCTAGAATAAATTAAACTCTCTTCTGAGTCAGGGCCTTCACACTGCTGCTCATTTCTCAGCCTGAAAGCAACTCTTCCTTAGTCATATGGCTACCAGCCCCAGTTCTTGTGTGAATGTGTCTTACTGGCTCTGTGAGTAAGAACTGGTCCCTTAATCTTATTATCCCTGTATCTTACTTTCATTATGTAATATGTAAAGCATTGAGAACCATATCTAAAACTTCAATAAATGTTATTTTTTTATACTCTAACCCATAATTTAAATTCATTACGTTCACAGAGGTAATTTAATTGGCCACCAAATATTTAAGTCTTCAGTTCTGTCTCTCACACAATGCTCCATGTTCCAAAGAACAAGAATCTTTTTTTCTGCTTCTGGAAAGCTCTTGGAGTTTGGGGAAAGAGCTGATACACTCAGTGTTAACAGCTGTCCCCAAAACACATATGTTGAAGCCCTAACCTCTAAACTCTGAATGTGTCTAATATTTAGGCATAGGGTCCTTAAAAGAAGCAATTAAGTTAAAATGAGGACATTAGGTGAGCCCTATTCCAATACCTGGTGTCCTTATACAAAAAAGAAATTTGCTACACAGAGACCCCAGGGGTACATAAACACACAAGAGAGACCATGTGAAGTTACAGCAAGAAGGAAGGAGAACTGGAGGAAAAACTAACCTGCCAGATACCTTGATCTTTGATTTCTATAGAACTGTGAGGAAGCACAGCTTATGCTACCACATTTGTGACATTTTGTTACGTCTGCTTGAGAAAACTAACACATTCAGCAAATAGTCAAACTGATGAGTGGTAACCTGAGGTAAATATGCCAGGCCAGCTCTCAGCACATGGTAAGTATGTCACAAAGGTTGACTCTTGTTCGTGAAAGAATGATGGCAAATGATATAATGACTCAGTAGGAAATCCACCCATGCTCAACTGTTTGAGTGACCAAAAATTGTCCTGGTGGAACTTAATACCTTTTTTTTAACTATGATGCTTAAGGGAAATGTGATTAGCTATGGAAATCTGAGACCCTCCTTTGTGAACATTCTTAGGACTATTCTCTGCTTACCAATGTGTATATATTTAAATGATCATTTTTATGACACAACCTTGGATATATAACATTATATACTCAGCAAACAAATTTTTATGATGTGAGAGCAAAATGAAAAATAATGGATAAAATGTTATGCTTTAAAAATACTGATTAATTTTTATAAACAGATCCTTAAATACATTTGTGCAGGTATCTGGTTATACACACATGAGATATGTGTGCATTGATACATATAATTTTTCCATTAAAGTGATCACATCATATACCATTATAGGATCTCAAATTAAACATTGAGCAAAAGTACTCATAGGATTCATATCCACTACACCACCTTCAAAATAAAGCCCTTCTACAAATGGGATATGTATTGCCATGGGAAACACATGGAAATGAAGAACCTTATAAAACCATGACAAACTGCACAACTTGGCAAACTTTTGACAGTAGCACCATCTCTTGTATGCTTCTAATTCAACAAGTTATCGGCTCATAATAAGAAACAGCATGTATACTGATTTTCTTAATTTATCTTGGAATTAAAATACATAATTGCTTTAAAAGGACTATAACCACAAAAAAAGATCATTCCACAGTGAGGTCTCACTGAAAAAAATATAGGATGTGGGAGAAATAATATGTAATTTCGCTTTTGAAGAAAACTCTTCTCTTACAGACTTATTGTCTACTAAGTAAGAAAATATATTATGAAGTAATATTGAATACTGAATATAAGTAAAGGGAGATAAAATCAGAAATAACAAAGGAGTTTTGTACCAGGTATCAACACCCTTCTGCTAGCTGCTGTTACCTGCTGGGCTGTATCAAGAAATCAGGGCTAAAAGGAAAAATCACATTGGTGGAATAATGATGTCTGCCATGGGTGTGAAATGGAGAGTAGGAGTTATGTACTATATATTCCTATGCTGAAATACATTTCTCTGAGGTCTCTTCCATGGCTAGTCTTCTATCTCCCTCTCTCTTTTCTTCTTTCCCCTCATTCTTATGGTTGGGAGGAACAAGTAACACTGTCCTAAACATCTCAATTTGCTTATATCACATAAAGTAAAGCAACCGCTCATTCTCAGTTTTCAGTCTCAGGACTCAAAAGAAAAACTACTTTTCCACCCAGTACCATTTTGATTGTGTGTAGATTGTGTGGAGTAAATTATCTCCAGAATCCTCTCCTCCAGCAGGAGACAGACAGATGAGGCACAAGCAGTACAGTCCTACATCATGTGGGATGAAATGAAAATGGTTCCATGCTCTGCTCTATGTATAGGGTGGTGATAGTGATCGCCATCATCTCCACAGCTACAAAGATGTTTGTATACTACTCTCATGCTTCTCCATCATTGTTATAGTACTGTTTAATGACTTCTTACTATAAAAAGTGTGTTAAAAACTTAGTGCAAAACTATTTTATTTAATCCTTTCAACCACTACACCTATGAAACATGATTGTCTCTATTTTATAGGAAAACGAGGTTCAAGGAAGGTAATTTTTAAGTATAACATTGCAATAGGAGTATTATAACTTGAAACCTTTGTTCTTAATCATTTGGGATATTGTATATAAAACACATGGCAATAAGGGAGGTAAAAGACCTCACAGAAGGTAAATTGGTTATTCGTCCATCTCTTCTTGCTTCAATAGGTATTCACCAAGTATCTGCCACTGAACTTTGTCCTGGGACATTGTGATCAAAGGAGACAAGAATCAAAACAGACTTATAGGTGTTCACAGTATAATGGAAGAGTAGACATTAATCAATGGCATTAATATGTAATCAAAAGCTGAGTCATGCTCTGAAGGAAACGCATATGGTTCAATGGGAGTCTATGACAAAGATGCCTAACTGAGACTCAAGGTCAGGTCTGAGGAAATGAGGCCTAAGATGTGAATTGAACGGTAAGTCAACATTAATTACATGGAAACGATGTTGGAGAAAAGTAGACACTACTGAGGAACAAACAGAATATGCAAAGGTCCAAAGAAAGAAACTGTGACGTAGTCAAGGAGAAGGTGGTTAGTGTGGCTAGAACAAGTCAATGAGAGAAAGTGTGATGTGAGAAAAGTCCACTGAGGTAGGTAATAGACCACTTTAAGATGCATGGGGTAGAAGTAGGAAGCTATTGCAAGATTTCAGAGTGAAAGCAAATAAATGGATTGGAGGGGAAATTGTGAATTTTCATGATCCATCTTACTTCAGGGAGGCAAACAAAAACTTGGGAAGCATGGAACTAGAACAGTAATATGGCATCTAGTAAATAGGATACTTAGTAGTTCAAATAAGAGAAGTTAGTAACTTTAACTAGGTGGTAGCTGTGATGAGAAGGAAAAAATGAATGCATTTAAAAAAATAAGGTAAAATCTAAAGAACTTAATCATGGATTGGATTTGGGAAGATAAGAAAGCGGATGGAATGAAGGATCACTGCTAGATATCTGACTTGATCCATTTATTAACTGACAGAAAACTACAGAAGGTGGTCTCATTGACTTTAAGGTACCATTTTGTTACCATAGTGGAGAAGCCTAATAGTTTATACAGTTTAGGTTAGGTTATGCAGATTAGAAGTGAGATAAGTGGTCTGGGTTGAGATCCTGACTTGGGATTCAAGCATATAGACAGAGATGTTTGTTGAGGCCTTAGGTGGTAAATAGGTAAGGGGTACTAGGGAAAACAATACTAATGTAAAACTGGGTAAAACATGCTTCTGAATTATAATACTCCACCAACACAATTTGGGTTGGTTCCTTCCTTTGGTTATAAAGTGCTTTCATTTTCTTTCACTTCAACAGAGCCTCTATTTTTGTTTACATTTCCCTTGGTTCTATTTTTAGATTACTTTCCATATCTATTTTACACTATTTATCCTTATAGCTACTACAGTGAAATGAGAAATGGGAGAGGGTCAATCAGAAGATCCAGATGAGACTCCAAGTGGTCAAATTATCTTGACAGCAAACACAGCAAGCAATAGATTAAATTCTCTCACTACTAGTGCAATCAGAGAAACTGTCTCTAAGATGATTCTTGATGCTTTCAAATAAGGGATGGCAAAATGTTTGAAAGTGGTGGTGGTTGTGGACAGTGGACCAAGAATTTGATGCCTACCAGATTCCTTAGTGTTCAGTTTTAGGGCGGAATAAATTCACCATGATTAATTGGAAAATTACAGGATGTTAGGACACAGTAGCTATTAGAATTATTATTTTTTTCAACTGCAAGCTTACTATGTGACTGATTTATAACTTGAACTGTTAGGCAGTTATGGAAATGTAAAGATGAAGCAGTTTCCAACAGCAGAAACTCCTGGAGACAGGTAAATACAATACCTGTACCAAACAATGAGTTTGAATACACCCAATAACTGTCTCTACAAGAAAAAGAAGTCATTTCATATATTTGCATAACTGTCTATAACACCTTTTGCATTATCTTAAAACTTACATTTTCATATTTTTCTAATGCTGGGCTATGAGTCTCCTGAGAGAATGGGGATTTCATTTTCCTTTAATTACAAAGGTCTAATACAGTACCTGGCATATGACAAATGAACTAATTTAACTTCAAGAACAATTCTTATCAAAACTAATAGAATTATATCACAAAATGATTCACTGGGTTTAAATTTTCAAAAAGTACACCAGAGAGATGGTCCATTAAGATACTTTTTGAACCATAATATTTAATTTAGTAGCCTTGACTACATCCAAAACAAAATAACTATATCATTCATATCTTACTCTTGAAAGTCCACCCAAATGGAAAAATCATTTATAAAGAATATTAAAATAATGAATAGAATCAGTCTTTTTTTTTTTTTTTTTTTTTGAGCAAATATGTCATCAACTGGAACAGGGCTCCAAGAACATACTTGATGTTGCCCATTTTCATTTTCTCAATTTTCAAAGTAGTTCTCAAAGAGCTACTTTGTTCAAGTTTAGTCAAAGTCAAAAGAAAGTATAATCCATTTATCGTAAACCAGTACTCTTCAGGATTACTTTAATTTATTTCAGCTAATTCTAAATGTCAACCAAAAGTTCTAAAAAGCAGAAGGTCCTAGAAAGGAAATATGATATTCATATGGTTGCACGAGTCTGCAAGGAAAGATATATTATTACTATCCTAAGTGAAAGGATAGCTAATGAGTTCTTAAATGACAGAATTTAATTCCCAGGCTTGTTGACTACAAGTTATAGAGCTTTCTTCATTTCAATTGTTATATAGACATTTCAGTGTGAATGCCTTTTCTAACCTTGGAAGGAAACCAACATAAAACAATTAGTATTTTAGCACCATTTCATTTTCATTGAATTATTTTTAAATATTAAATTCCAAACAAAGGCAATCATTCATATATGTGTTTGCTAGCTCAAGAGCATAAACATAATATGCAGGAATAAGGATCACAATAAAGTAATAGAATAACTAAATCCATCTATTTTTTATAATAAACATTAAGCACATATTTTGCATTCTGCATAGGACTCAGCAGTATTAATATTTTATTTCTAACAAGTCAGGTGTAATAAAAGCTAAAATTATTGATAATGTTTCAAAATCAAAGTCTGAATCCTATGGGTTAAATATAAATACTGTTAGTTTCTTACATAATTTACCTTTTGAGGTTACAGGGAAGGAGGAGAAAGAGGGAGAGTAGGAAGGGAGACAGAGAGAGATAGAGAGGAGAGGAAAAAACCATTACACATCTACCATGTTTCAAATGCTCAAGTACCATTTTAGGAACTTCCATATTTATAATCTAATTTATTCCTAAAAATTAAGAAACTGAGGCTCAAAATTATAAAGCAATTGTCCACAGATTATTTAGTGAATAAATGATGGAATTCCAGTTTCAAAGACAGATCTTCTGAACTCCTAGATGAGTTCTATGTGCTATACCACAAATTAGGGGAAAGGGTGCATCTATAACATACCTTGGGAAGAAATGAATGAATGAAGTTTCAACAAGAACACAGGCAGTCCAATAAGGGAACACAATTTAAAATGTTGGATGTGAATTGGTAAACAGATGTATGTCACTAAGAGTCACATTTGTCATCATAATAGTTTGCTGTCTGTTGGCAAAGACTCCAGTAAATCTTCTTTTATAAAACAGAAGCACAGCTGGTTAAAATGGAATAAATCTGGTTAACCAACAAAGATTTTGAATTCATTTAATACCATGTATCTGTGGAATGCTATTTTAAGTAAAGCAACCCATAAGTAACTTGACCCCAAATAATTTGGCTTTTATAAATTGTATTTAATAATTTTAGATTTTGGTCAACCTCTTTACCCACATATTATTCATGGTAAAAACCAAAATACATTATACTAAGATTGATTTTAAACCCTGGAAATTTCATTTTTATAGAGCAATGAAAAAAGAAACATTTAACATTAGCTGGAGTTTTGGGTATATTTTAGATATAACATGACATTCATGCTCTCATATTCTTCTACTTTCCATAAACACACCAACACAGACCATCCATTAACTATCTATTAACTTTTTATAATACATGTCATTTGAAAAATTATGTTGACAACTATCACCCTATTTGTTGGGATATTTAACTGTTTTCCAGAGTGTAGCATAAAATAAAAAGGTTTATACTTAATGTACAAGGCTAATTACTTAACACTTCTTTCCTGGGATAGGATCAATTTGAACAAAAATCACTTTCATGTTTATGTGTAAGTTATTTATAAAATGCCTCAACAAAGCTCATGAAATAAATTGCAAGAGGCACATCATAGGGTTAAAATACTGAAATTTTTGGAAAGAACAAGGTTAGACAAGTATCTTTACTGCCTCCCAATTAAGTATCATTACTTAAGTGTTCTGAATTTGGGTATTAACAAAATTAATCATATGATGCTGAAAATTAATCTTAATTCCAGTGTGCACATGCAGAAAAAGTACACTGTGTATGTATAATTATTCAGTGTTATTATTTTTAAAAATCCTATATATCATAACAAAAAATCAATATAATGCCAACAATGTGAATATCATTAGACTCAGCATCTTAAAGTCAGCATGAAATCTACTAGACCATAAATTTGAAAGGAAGAAATTCAACATCAGTTCCATAAATCAAATTAACATTGGGATAAAATCTATTAGAGCAAAAAGCCTTATTCAGGGGAAAAATAATATTCTCTGGGGCAAAGATTTGAGATACTCTGTCCTACTGACCTGAATCTTAGGAAATATATAATTGTAGAATTATTTTAAAGCAAGTAGACCATAGAGCTAGCCAAAGAATACTTATGATAGTAATCAATAATATGTATTTTTATGAAAACATTTCTTCTTAAGTTTGTAAGGCTTTCAATTGTCTAACAGAACACAGCATGAAATACAATATATAAATGGAGGTATCATTGTCTACAAGAAATAGACTCCATTAAGGAAATGTATCTGACATATACACATGCATATATATGTAAGAGTATATATAATTATACACTTAATCTCACAGAGCTACAGAAATACCTCCCTATATGCTTTATATATTTACTCTAAGAGAATATTATTTAAGAGATGGACAGTATTTAATTTGTTTAACAAATTATTTTGTCTCTTGCACAATGGTGTCCTCTTGTAGCTAGAGAATAAAATCTCTTGGCAGCATAACATGCTAAAGATTTTGCACTAACACATCTATGAGTGACTAGCTTTCTCCCACTCTCAACAAGAGAAAATGGTATATACCATTCAATTTTAACCTCACACTGGGGTTTAGGTTTATTAGATAAAACCAGTACTTCCACTTGAATGTTAAAAGGGATTTTTAAAGGGAATGAATTAAGTCCAACTACCAGCCCACTTGATATCCATGACAATAATTCAAATTTATATTAAAAATGATACTACCATACATATTTTAAATCTTTCATCTACGAATCAAACTAGACCAACAGAGAAGAAGCTGAACTCAGCTGCTAATTTCCTCTTTTATGCTCCAGCAAGAAGGGTGATCAAGTTACAAAGAGTAAACAAAACTGTTTGCTCAGAGAACTGATGACCAAGACAGACTGGGTAATGAGAGTGGAAGGGAACATGTCCTTATTTTAAGACCTTTTAAGACTGGATGAATTGAAAGAACTTGCAAATAAAGATGCTGAACTGATCTGAGACTCTCTGAAGAAAAATGCCATAAGCAAAAATGTCCAAAGAAGGATAACTCTAGGACTTGGGAGACCACATTGCTGAACTGCTTCTGGAGACCTAAGAATCATCACCTTGAGGTATTCTAACAGGGATGGTGGCTGTGGTTCCCAACTTTCTACTGGGGAAATATCAGAAGATGGCACTCACAGGACAAAGCCCCGCTTCTGGACCCCAAGCATGGGACTCATGGTGGAGCCTGAAATGAATTTCATTTAACTTCCACTTTGGCCAGGAACCTGGATGAAACACACACATAGATCTCATAGATTTAAATAATGTGTCAGAATAAATTCCCTTTTATAAAGAGAAAAAAATACAACCTAACAAGCTTGAAAAAGGCTGGGTAAATTTCCAAAGCATATTACTTAAAAACTGTTGGTATAATTTGGCAAATATATTCAGTAAGAGTCACCGTGGTTCCCAGATGAAGCTCATTTTTTTCTGTCTTTGCAGGATAAGCCTGGTAGATCCAAGAAATACTACACAATATAAAATAAATTATATAGGGTTGGCATAATTTTCTTTTAGGAAATAATAAATAAAACCAAAGCAAAGAGGGACGATAAGAAGAAATGAAGAAATAAGAGGGGAACTAAGGAGGAAGAATTATAGAAAGTAATGAAAATGAGAAAAAAGATTCTTAACAAAAAAGGAAGGAGGAATAAATAAGAATACCTGTCACATGTATATCTAAGTACATATAAGTACATACACATTTGTGCATGTATATATGAATGTGTATATATATGTATATATATGTGAATGACATTGAAGTAAGGAAAAATACTATCTTTCTTTCTAAGGAGGCAGTTTTGATGTATAAGCAGAGCTGTGGAAGCGCACTTATTTTAGGCTGTGCCTACTTGCTAACTTCAACTTTCCTACAACAGGGAGCTGCACAGGACTCTCAGCTGCACAGGATGAGATTGTACTGTTTCAAACTGATTTCACAATACTAACTTGGTTTGCTTTTGATTAAGCGAAGACCTATCCAGAGATGGTTCAGCAGTTTGGGAAGCCTAAACTTAAAGACAGATATTTCATTTTAGACTCAGGGTAGTGGATTAGTGTAAAGGAAAGGAAAAACAAATCAGAATTGTACCTTCAAAATCTCAAGGTGCACATTTTAGAGTAAGGTTATTCCACCAAGAAGTAACTCTTCATCTCCTCATTCTAAAGCTCAGATATCAGGCCCCAATTGCTGATGCTTCCAGCTATAAGGTCTTTGATTTCATATCAAAATTTTCTGTCAGCTAAGAAATCCAGAGAAAATGTCTCAGAACTCTGAATCCACTACCCTCCATTAAGTGCCATAGCTAGACAAACCCAGATGAGAACAGTCGAGGTCTCCATTTGCCAAAGTGTGGTTGACATACACACTAAACGCTGCTAAATGGAAGGGCTGCTGTCAAGTAAGATTCAGAACAGACAAGAATATCTAGTGATGTTTTTTACTATTGCAATGTTCATTCCATTATTCAAAAACTAAAGTTAACATTCCACATGATTCTTTAGTTTTCTTCCCAAAGAAAACTATTTTTTAAAGGAAAGGCAGGAATGAAGGTGAGCAGGCAGGCAGGCAGGCAGGAAGAAGGAGGAGGAAGAGGCATTGATTTATTTACATTGTTCTGTTCATCTTGGTTGTTCCCCACTGACTCTGGTTCTCTAACCCCAGTCCTTGGGATCTATGTGGATGACATCCAGTGGACTTGTCCGCTGCACCACCAGGATGCTCTCCAAAGAAAGCTTTTACTCAGACAAAACAGCCTCCGAAACTCTAGATTTCAGGATTCTAAAATGAGTTCAGAGGAAAAAGGAAAGGCTAGTGCTTATTAATCCTGATGCTTGAATTTCACCCCAGCCTCTGCTGTGTTCTGCTCTCTTTGAAGTACCTGTTGGCTTTTCAGATGCCAAAAGCTCTGGTTAAATAAATGTTAAACTAATGGGAACGGTAACTGTGTTTTGCATAATTTGGGTCCATTACAAGCTACTTTATATTTTATTTGTTCATTTACGTGTATTAGATTCATTTTGTTAAGTTCACCAGAGGACATTTCCCTCAGCAGGGGTAAATTCACAGTGCCTTTCAGGTGACTTACATTAGTACAGTCGCATCATTTACACCAATATTTCCAGCAGCCCTCTCAAAAGTGTGATCTTTTCTTGAAAGGAAAATAACAAAATGCAGTGTATGCCAGATACTGCAGAGGTCACTTAAATTGTCTATAATAAACTGAGTGAAAGTTCATTGGAGTGAACTAGCCTGGAGAATTTCAGATTACAAACACCTCCCTTGGTAAACCCATTTCTAAAGATGATCATTTCACATGCTTGTGTCCCTCCAGCAAAATTCACTCTTCCTTTTCACCCACCCAGATCGTGCCTGAGAATCATTCTGCTGGGTACCCAACCCTCCCTCAACCTGCTTTGTGTCTCATAAGTCCTCTTTTAACCACAGTCCTCCGCTCTCCCCAGTTTACCTCCAGGAGGACAAAAGTGATGGTCTTTATGAACAGATGGTCCTTTCAAGGAAAAGCAGTTACATTTAAATACAGATAAATGTACTGTAAAAAATGGCCTTAAAAGAATGTAGGTCTTTAGGGGGAAAAATATGAGAGCCCAAGATACTATTCTTTAATTACATGAGATTTTTTTCTCTTCCCTTGAAGACAAAACCAATTCCTAATGAAGCATAATGAATCGTAAAGAGGCACCAATGCACATTCCAACAGATGTTTATTGATTAGTGTTGACTGAACACAAACACAACCGAGTGTTGCCTGCTCCTGTCAGAAAGTGGTGGGAAGCAGCACCGGCTCCCCCTCGTTATTTTACCTTCAAAGACAAGCTGACAAATTTATTTTGTCTCTAGCAGATGTGTTCTTATTTTTAAAGAGTTGGCTTACAACTAAGAAAGCAAGAGAAGGGAATAGCCTTTTGGTGTCCAATGTGTTATCTGGCATGGACAGATTGTTTTAGGGTGCAATGGAAAAGATTTTTAATGAAACTACATTTCAGACGAGCAGCATATGTTTGATTTTCCCTTCTGCTACTCATCCTGCCATTTGTTAATTTTTGTTATTGTTGTTCTCCAGGACTCCTAAATTTTCATACAAGCTGTCTCATCCAGCACTGGCAGAGCTCAGGGTGAATTACCACTTGGGACGCAAAACCTACATTCCCGCTCCAGCCTTTTTCCCTTCCCAGATTTTCCACATTAAACCAGGGTTCACTGCTGAATCAGTAGACTGAACCACCAGTGCAGGATAAATTCTCTCTCGCTGGCTCCTCAAAGCCCCAGAGCCTGAAAATGTGACTTCAGCTTCTCAGCTGCCTCAGCTGCACAAAATCATGGGGTTATAGCCCAGAACAGAGGTCTGGAGAAACTCTGAAAATGGGAATTAGGATGAATTTTTTTCCCTTTAACACCATAATGACTCATATTAATTTAAATGGTTCTCACAGAATGATTCTGTGGCCCAGTTAAATAAAGTTCAAGGAAATGAATTTCAGTCTTCAGCAATCTGAGTCTTATTTGAAAGCAGTCAGCTTTACAAGACTGAAAAAAAAAAAAATTACAGAGTAGAAAATCTTTGGATAGCAGGTGCTCTAATAGATGTAAAAATGTTTTTCTTAAAAAATATGCATATACCTGGGAGAGGTGCACCACTATCATTATCTTTGCTGGGAAGGTCTTTTAATGAGAATTACCTTGTATATGGAAATTAAAGACGTAAACAGCTATGTCTAAAGGGTCCTGGCTCAAGGGGTGATTTTAGTAAAACACTGTAAATGGAACTCATAGTTGGGTAGGTTTAGAAACTCTCTTTGGAATCTAGCCTTCCAAGATCAGTTGATGAACACAAAGAGATTCATTCCTTAATGTGGGTTCCCTGCAGAAAATAAGTTGAGATGGAGTTTGCTAAGATATATAAAGAGGATAACTGACATTTTCTTTAACATTTGAATCAAGCAAGAGGCAGACAAAGGTCTCAGAAGCCTATCCAGGGTCCTTGATCAGTTCTGGGCTCGGACAAATTTCTCATGTCTAGTTTCCCCCAATCATTAGACATCTGACTCTAATCAAACTAAGTAAATTCTTTATGTTCAGTTTCCTCATCTGCAATATGCCCATTTCAAGTTTCACCACGTACATGTAATGAGTTATCGCATGGCTTGGCATAAAGGACAGAGTAAATGGTAACAAAATATAATCATAAAACTCACCAATGTCAATTCCTTACTCTATCACATGTCCCCACTCAGTATTAATTTCCTTAGAAGGATTCAACCGCTGAGGTAGGCCATGGGCAGACATAACAGGCTCTGCCACTCATCAGCCTTGAATGGATGCTAATATTTCATCATTTGGTCACTAACAGAGCTGTACATGTGTGGTGCCTGTCATTGTTATGCAACTTGTGGTCCCTGTGTCCTAGTAAGGATGAGAACTCTGACCCAAGATATTACAGCCAGATATGAGACTTGCTAAATCTAGCTGTGATACACATGCAAGGAAAATCCTCTGGAGTTTCAGACTGCTTTTAAAGGCTGTTTAAAGGCTTGATAAACCCAAATGGGTCACCTGAGGTCAAGGATCTCAGCTCTGGACAGTAAGAATACCACTGCCACCAACTCAAGCATAATTCCAATTATGAACTGAGGAGACTTGACAAACTTGGTCCATCAACCATCCCCAGCCTCCTTTCCTGGCATTCTCGGCTGGGAATATATTCTTGACAACCACTGTAATAAACCCCAAGCGTCAATATGTTCTACATGTCAGAGTCTTCATAGTCACTAAACCTACATCCTAAACCTCAGAGGGCACCTGTCCTTCATTTCTCATGGGTCAGCACCCCCACAGATGTGTCAGTCAGCTCTTCTCAGGTTCCACTTTGCTCCAGATTGTAAGATATCAAATTCCCTGACCAGTGGAATCCAGACCCTGTGAACCCAGAACATCAAGCCTTGGCAGTAAGTCAGCCCCACAGCTTAGCCCATCCTGAACAACTCAGACTGATTCTTGTATCACAGTTAGGTAACTGAGTTCCTGTCTTTTCAGACTCATTTCAGGTCTCAGAGACAAGTCTAGGTTTCCTGTCCTTTTGGAATTGGTGTCCTGCCTTGACCACTGCTCTTCTACTCCTAGAGAAGGAATAGAAGGGCAGTACTTGGTCCTGCCTGATGTTTTCTCACACTGACATTTGCCCACCACCTGGGCTTCTCACATGTGTATTTTTCTTCCTGTTTTCTCTCTCTGTCTCCTTCAACTTGATCCCCAACCCCAAGTTCTTCCCATCGGAATCAAACTCCATCATAAAGCCCAGCCAGAGAGGGTCATCTCTCTCCTCTCATTTTTAAATGATTTGGTTCCTCACTTATGGAACTTCTTACTGCTTCCCATGATGGTAGTTAATGATATGTCTTATCTTGCTATCTGAACTTGTGACTGTCTTCCCAAATCCTCCTTTCTTGTTCTATTTTCCATTCCAATGCTACAGTGACCTTAATGAAAGACAAATCTGATCTCTCGTCTTCTGGCACTTCAGTGATTTTCCACTGTATTTGAGATAAAGACTAAGATCTTAAACATAATTCAAAAGACCTTAGTTGGCCCTACTTATCTTTACAGTTTCAGCTGACATCTTCAGTCTTTTCCAGTCCTATGTTTCTACCACATCAACATTCTGTCCCTGCCTTAGGATCTTTGCAATGCTTCCTGTGCCATTCCCCACCCAACCTCTTACTCCATCTCTGCCTTTTCTTAGTTAACACCTGCTCGGTTTTTACATTTCACTTCAATTATTAATTCTAAACAAGATCTCTATGGCCTACCCAACTAGTCTAATTCTCTTTGACCTAAGGTCTTCTATCACTAATGTCTCTTTAAGACACATATCAGAGATGTAAATTTGTTTTTGCATATTTTTAAAATTAATTTCTGGCTACTAAACTGTAAACTTTCTGATGGTAGAGACTCTTAATTTTTGTTCAACATTTCATCCCTAGCAGTTGTATGCATTTTTTATATTTACTACATTTGTATGATTTTTGATTAATATTTGCTGTTTGATATCTGAGCCAAAGACCAGCTTTCATATTTTTTTCTCTTCCTCTAAAAAAACTCTGAAACATATCAGAGGCTCCATACCTGTCCTCAACCAACAAAAATATGGGTGTAATGTCTAAAAGCTTCTTGCTTCTCTGAGGACTATTATTAAGCAGGACTAAATAGTACTAATACTTCACAAAGCACTATGAAGTCTTCAGGCACAACATTTTGAAAACAAAACAAAACTAGTCTCTTCCATATATAAAGAAGAATATGGTTCTCCTGGGCCACAGCGGCATTTCTCAACAACGGATATGGATTGCCTCATAATTACTACAGCCACAGCAATCTATATTGGCCATAAAGGCAGGCCAAAGGGAACCATTATGGCCCCTGAGTGTTACCACTGCCTCTCTGGTCAAGTTGTACCCCAACCCCAAAATGATAAGTGGTTCTAAAAAGTGCCCAAGGAAAGAAGAAGAAAATAAAAGTTGTACTCTCACTCTGTTTGATTTTGCCTTCGGTGAGTAGGAAGCCTAGGAGTTTCATTCTCCAAAGGGAATAACAGTGAACTTTGTCTTTTAAACCTTACTCCTAAATGTAATAGATAGAGGCTGCACTTCTACAATTAAATACCCACCTAATGGCTTCAGTACCAGTTGGTAGGTAATTTCTGGCCTAGTTCTACTGACTTTTCCAGAGTCTATAAAATGCTTTCGCCCAGCATGAGAAACAAATACAGACTATTTTCTACCTCATCTACCTTGTATTTTCTCATGCTTAATACTGCCATATAGTAAGTGGCACTAACACAATCAGCAAACCTTGTGAAGAATGGATCTGTGTAAAGGCAGCCATGCTTGCATGCAGAGTATTGACTTTACACATATATAAATTACTGCACTGTGCACAGCAGCCAAAACCAAAATCACATTAATAAATGTTAAATCACAAACTCATACTGAAAGCTGTACATGACTTTAGATGTGTGAATTTGAATTTCATGTTCTAAAACTACCTCATATTCAAAGGTTGTGTGTGTATGTGCATGTGTGTGTGTGTGTGTGTGTATGTGGTGTATAAAGGTACCCCAAGGTAAAGAAAAAAGTATTACAGCCACTCCAGATCTTACCAGTGGTCAGGATACGAATTCAACAATAGCAGGTTTTATTTTTACCACGTGACTATTCATAAATAATGACTCATTACACCTCGTTTCAACCCCCAGCATTCACTAATCCCTGTTTTGGTTTTATTTTTCTCTGTTATACTTATCATTTAACACATACATATTGTATGCATTTTATTATTTTTTTACAGTTTAATTTAATCAACTGGAACAAAAATTCTGTAAGGGTAGGAGTTTTGTTCCCTGCTATGCTCCTAGCCGAGACATAGGGGACTCTTTCTGATTACTTGCTGAATGAAAGAGACTCGTACATTTGTCAGGCTAGTGCCTTCTGCATTTCATGAATTAGAAGGCAGCATAAGCAGAGAGCCAACAGCTTAGGCTGTTGACTCATATAACCTGGCTTCCAAACCTTATTAAATTCTGATATTGGTGAACTGACTTAACCTCTCTGTGCCCAAAGTGGTAACCCCTAGAATGGAGATGGAGATGATGATAAAGATACTAACTTAAATGGATGATAGAGGGTTTAATGAGATAATAAGTATATGGTGCTCTGCACAGTTCCTATGCACACAGTAATTACATAAGAAATGTTAGCAATGATTTTATAGTCTTGTTATTATCTTTACAATTTTATAACTATTATAATCCTCAAAACAAAGGTAGGTACTACTAATAACTGGGTTTTTTTACAGTTGATACTTAGGATAAGAGAACACTATTGCATAAATCTTAGTTGTAAATGGTGAAGAGCTGGGGAAAATGCTAGAAAAAGAGGATAGGCAGGAGGGAGGAGGAGTAAGATAAAAAGAGAGATGCACTGCAGCAAGAAGGAATCAAACGCAGCAAGCCCAGAAAGAAGAGGATTCATCTTGAAGAAATTGGTTCTGTCCTGTGAGCACATCGGAGCCAGGTAAGGCTAACACATATACCCGCAGCAGGTCCAGTCCTAGCAATGAACATGAGTAAGCCTGCGGGTGAGGGGAGAACTAGCAGTTTGAATTAGGAATCACAGCCAAGATATTAGAGACCCTTTCTGATTATTTGTTGAATGAATGAGTTTCTTACTATTTACCGTGCAAGCTGCCTGTTGCATTTTCTGCATTAGAATGCGGTATAAACAAAGAACCAAGAGCTTGGGCTGAGAAGACTTGGAATTCTGATCCCCTGGTTCCATTTCCTTTATTATCAGTTCCATTTCTTCCCCTAGCTCTATAATGTTCCAGTATAGCCCAGGGTATTAGTAAGAGTCAATATTCAGACAGACTTGAATTCAAGCACAGTTCAAGCACTTACAACTTGAGGAAGCTCGGACAAGTTACTTAACCCCTCTGGACTTCTTTTTTATCCTTTTTGGGGGGTAATGTTAACTGTATCTACTCCACGGAACTGGCATAAAGATGAAATAAAATGGTTCCTGAAAAGCGTTCCCTGCACCATGTGGACAAAGAGAAATTTTAATCATCATACAAGCAGAAATAGCATTCGAGTCAGTGAGCAAATACTTTTCATCAAATCAACGTGTTTTCTATTCACCGTCCAGATTCCCCCAAAGAGAAGAATACACAGTGGAGGCAAATCCCAAGCTATCCTCAACAGCATGGCAACAATCACAAACTATCATTCTTAATGTCTTAGGTAAATTAGCACAGTGTTCAGAAACATACGAACTAGCTTTTTTATAAATATAAGTCAGAAAGTATTAGGAACACTATCCTAGGAACCAAAGGCAAACATGTCATTTATGTCATGGAGGGAGTCCTAAGGAAAAAGAACCAGGAAAGAAGAATGGCAGGGGTGGTCAAGTCCTACTAGTCACTGTCTCTAAATGATGCCCCCACCCCCAAGAAACCAGCCCTAGCACGACCATCAACAGATTTGATGCTTGGAAGTTGTCAATGCTAATCTAAATGCGCCCTGGCACTTTGCAAATATCTTCATTTCTGAACTTGCCTTAGAAATATTGATGAAGGACAGTAAAATTCTTTTCATTTTTTAAAAATAATTTTCTTAAAATTTCTCTTGAGGGAACATTATGGTATCTATCATTGCAAATCAATAGCTCTATATGATACATTTCCCTTCACCAGTCCAGTTCTTCCTTCACCATATAACTGATCCCTTCGAAACAAACTGCCTACTCCTCTTGTGCCTCCCCGCTTTGCGGGGAGAGAAAATTTCAGTTTAGATTCAAAGGCCAGTTACTTCAAAATGTCAAATGAAATAGCATCCCAGAGTCCTCTACTGTGCTGATAAACTTAGTCACAACAAAGAAATTCTGACACATGGAAGTCAATCATTTAAGCAAGGGGACAAGAATGCAAGATGTTTCTGGATTATTGTGGAGCTAGATATGACTTAAAGGTGTATCTGATGGGGAGCTCCTGACTGAGACTCTTCACATCACCAGGCAGTCTCTAAGTGGACCTCAGGGGTGGTGAGAACCTGTTGAAATTGTCAGAGAATACTATTATCATTGCTGTTTTTCTCAAAGAGGTGGGGCATAGTTTTTATTTCCTACCTCGTCAGTGTGGGAATAAGAACTAAAAGGGGTTAAGAAACTAGAAAACATTTTCAACTGTCTTATTTTTTAGATAGCACAGTCTCAGATAAAACAGGAGTTTTACTTTCAAGAACATTCAACTGCGGGGCGCACTCCCTCGCCATGTAAGTACCCCCAGACTCCAGACTGCTGTTTCTCACCTCTATCAAAGTCTCTTTCCAAGCTACTTGGAGCGCTGTCCTTGTTAAGATAGCCACAATTTATGCTCTTTCCAACATTTTGATTTACTTTTAGTGAAAAAGTAGACATTTCTGAAGGATGTATTTAAAATAAGCCAACCTGCCAAGCCAGCCTTGATGTGCAATCCTAGTAAAAGAAGCTACCATCAGGCATGACAATAGATAAGAAAAAAGGGTCATAAAAGAAACACATTTGAGTTTCCAAGTCTCAAAGAGGTTATTAAACACAGTGACAGAAACCTCTCTTTATATCAAGGTTGAACACACAAACTAGATCACACTTTACAATTTGATAACAACAGCTGAAGTACAGTTATTGTTTTATCTAAGAATTAAACATTTGGACTATGAAATATTCCCATGCACAGTCTCCCTGAATACATCTAAAGAGAAACTCTTGTGCCAGATTTGCATTTATTTGCAAATGTTTTGCCTCAGAAGGAAAAACTTACATATACAAAAAGGAAGTAAAATAAATCAAGGTCATTTTTTTGACCATGTATCTGATCATAGCTGTCTTACTTATTAACTGATAGAGACACGACATCCCAGGAGACAGAAAACTGGGATATTCATCAGTTGTCTTTGTTCTGTTTTTTTTTTTTTTTTTTTTTTAAGTATTATTCCTTTTTAGAAAAAGAACAGTCATGAAATGACAAGAATATCAGCAGGACACATAGTCATACTAAGCACACTTAGTGAGCATTTACTATGTACCAGACACTATCCTAGTAGGGGCTTCCCATGTACCATCTCAATTAAACCTCAGAAAATCCCTAGAGGTAAGCACCACAGTTAATTCCAGTCTAAAGAGGAGGAAACTTAGGTCTCTTAACAAATAAATAAAAAAACTTTCTTGAGTCATATGACTAATACATCACCCACATGAACTTCAAGATCTGTATGCTCTTCCTCACTATGGTCTAAGCCAGCAAATTTGGGCAAGTCTGTTCTAAACCTGTGTTAGAGGGACATCTCACACATCAATCAAAACTCATTTAAAACTTAAAATACTGGCACACCCTGGAGGAGCAACAGTTAAGTCAGCCACTTCTGGCCGAGCATAGTCCACATGTATCCAGGGACCCGGCTTTACATTCTGGCCAGGATGAACAACTAAATAAAATAAATAGAATGTTTCATCTTCTACTGTCTTCCTGCCTGCCTGCTGCTTGCCTTCATTCCTGCCTGTACCTTCTTTTAAGGAAGAAGGAAAAAGAGAAAAACTTGAAGTACTTCATTTTGTCTTGAAAAGGGAAGCAAAACATAAAACACCTAAAACTATGGTGTAGTGTCTTAAAATCACTCATGTATAATTAGCTATACCAATTATATGAATATTTTAAATGACCTTAACAGTTCTATGATTAATATTAGAAACTATAAAAGTTCGTCTAGTTAATACCTAGTTGTGCTTTTCCGTTTACCTCTCAGCATATTTCTGCTTAGCTCCCAAATTGCTATCTAAATCACCCAAACCATTATTGAAGCCAAAGCTCAGAACCAAGGAGTACTTACATGGCCTCTGGGGAGAAGTGAGAGGACTACCTGCTGAAATTACTGAACTGCTAGACATAAGTATATTTTTCTCAGGAGACGGTCTAAATTTTCTTTCACAGCACCTGGGATCTTAAAAAAAAAATAAAGCTAAAAGTCAGAGGCCTGGGTGTTTGTAAGATTATAGTTCATTTAAAAGAGTGGGTTACTGCTCTCAGGCTCTGTCCCCCATGAAGAAATGAGATAAGCATCTAAATTATGGGGGTGAAGTTCGTGAGAAGGAATTAGAAACCTAATGCTGAGACAACAAATTGTCTAGTTCCTCCTGAACTTGGAGGCTTAGGAATTCAGCATACAAATGCATCCGAACCATTCTGTGGAGTCATTAGAGCTGCTCTTTCGGACACCACTGTGGTTTCCCACTGAACATTTGAAGACAGTTCTGACACATGTGGCTAAAAATGTCACACTGAGGCTGAGATATCCCAGAGCTATGACCCACCCAGACACTCCCAAGCACCTTCCCCAATCCCCAAGGAAGATCCTGACTTGGGCTTTAGACCTGAAAGATTATGGACATGGACTTGAGGTACCATTTTAGACTCAACAACTGTATTCTTCATTAATGCATTAACACCTAACTGATTAAAGCCAGAGACACATTTCCTATGTTACCATTTCCCTCAATGCATTGTTATCACATATTTTGCACATGTTTCTATTTCCAAGATTCAGGGAAAATAAAATATTTAGTTGAAAATGTTTACTGTGGCAGCCTTATAAATTACTTGATCATCTTAGGAGAGGAAAGAATTTTTGCAAAATACCAGCTATGGGAATAAAATGTTTTAATGAAATCTCTTGGGATCATTTGTTTTCTATGGATACTGAATTCCTTCCTAAACAGAAATCTCTCAGAGGGGTAAGAAAATGTTGTTGAAGTGTATTTAGGATTCGCATCCCCTCATGGAACACTGCAGGTCAACAAGGCACATTGAACGCCTAGACCGAGATGTGACAGGGCTGCTCTTGGTGCTTTATTGTATGACTAAGGAATGGGCGGGTCATTTAGACTCCCAACTGGCCCATGCATAAGTTAGCCTGTATGACAGAAGCACACATTTTCAGCAAGAAAGAAACTGTGAAAATGAGAGCCACCATCCGCCCACATAAAGAGCGACAGCCAATGAGAACTGAATGCAGGCCTTTCTTAATGGAAGGTTCCAGGAGCTCTGGGGTATGAAGCAGCAGCTCTTCTAGTTCTTCCCAGCATAGTAAGGTCGGCTGACAGCACGGTTCCACAAAGAAGACTTAATGTGTCTGACAGATGGTAAATACACCATATTGACTCTTCTTCCTAATTTAACAAATGCGAATCTTTTGTCAACTTCCTTTCTCCAGCGAGAAGATATTCTAAAACACCGCTTAAGCTTGCATTGCTCTTTTCTCCCACTCTCTCGCACCGTATGTTTGACACTGTCTGAAGAAACTGAATCCAACTTATCTAAATTAATTCATTTTCCTGGCTGTATATGATGGCACATGTTCCAACACAGACCTGAGTTTTAATTCCCAATTCTGTTAACTATGAGGAAGCTTAAGCTCAGGTCAGGGGCAGTGAGCTGAAGGGACATCAGGGGATCTGGGAACTCCCAGAAACCACACAAATGCATGTATTTGTGTCCTTAACATGAAAGAAAGAAAAGGGTCCTTGCTTTAAAAGCTGCTTCTGCTTTAGTTCAGGTTTGTTAGAGCTATCCTTAATGCTGCAGTCTCTGAAGGCTTAGGAATTTGGGGGAGTTGTCTACGTTGGGTGGATGGGGTGAGAAGGTCTCAGCTCTGGTAACGCTCTGGGCCAGCCAGTCGGCTAAGGAGCATGAGGTGTCACTCAAGTCCAATGTGGAGGAGCCAGGGTCAAGTGCTGCCCACTGCTGCAAGGAGGTGAGGAGTCCTTTCTGCCACAGCTGAACACCACTGCAAGGGTATTGGCATAGAGAGTCAAGTAGGAATGGAAGCAACCTGGATGGATTGGGGGGACCAAGTGAGGAGTCAGAATTGGGCAGATTGTTCATTTTGACTTTGTGGGAAGAATTCAGTGCTCAGGAAGTGCTACTCGTTTGGATAACTCTTTCAAAGTGCAGCCCTGACTCTCCTAGTCGAGGTAGCATCTCTTCTTTCCTCCTCACCTCAGTAATTAGCAATGCTTGGCCCTCTCTCATTCTGGGGTGAAAACAGAGTCCATGCTCTCTTACCCTCCAGTGTCAGTGTGTGACATGGAGGGACAGAGAGGGGTGAATGGAAAAGGAAATGTTCTAAAAACAATAGTTTCTCTGAGAAAATGATAAAAATAGAAGAGATTGCACACAGCTACCCAGGGAGGGTAAAGGGAGCTAAGGGTCAAGAGAAGGTTCTGAGGAGGAGACACATGGAAAGAGACTGATGAGAAGAGCAGACTCCTGCAACAATCAGGAGTAAAAGAAATCCAAGCAGAGGGAACCCCAATTGCTAAGGAGAAGTTAAGGAACCTGCATGCTTGAGGAACAGAGAAAATGGTTATACCATCATAAAAGGGGAAGAGCAGTATGAGGGCAGAGAGGGAAGCACTGGGATATGATTTAGAAAGTACGTTTTATTCTTATGGACATGGGAGGCCAGCACAGGGTTTCAAGCTGAGGAACGACACTGATTTTTTATTTTTCTAAAAGGGTAACATTGGTTATTAATCTTGCTTTCTAATGTACCTTCTATTAAGTATAACCTCTACTATGAACCTAAAATTAGGATGTACAATCCTCTTCTGAAAATAATACTAATTCTTCCTGAAAATCTTTGTAGTTATATTACCAAGTAATATCTTTAGGTGGAGGGCCTGCAGAATTTTGTTACTCTACATAAACAACAACTACTAAAGAACAAACAAAACACTACCCACAAAAAAAAATAGAAAAAAAGCACCACATGGTAAAATACATTTGGAAAATGTTTAGGTGAGCCAAGTAAAATAGATTTCTTTACTGAAAAATAAAATTCTTAGAGCATCTCATGGGAGCACAGCTTAGCATACCACTATGCTTTAGATTATTCCCGAATCCAAATCAATGCTTCTTATTTCATATAAAAGGATTGGAATCTACAAACATGAAACATCGCTATAGGAAAGAGGATTTAATCTTGTCCTGTTCTGAAATCCCTCTCACTGTCAGGCTAATTCCTAAGTTTCTAACCCTAAACCTGGTTAAGACAACAATAAGGTAACTAGAAAATGGGCCATGGCCGTAGCAACAAATTCGATATCCAAATTCTGTGGCTGTCCTTGTACTGCAGCCTCTAATTTCTCACCACAAATAAGTAGGCCATCCGTAGAGACCTGCAAAATTCCTTCATTAAATGAAGATCCCACAGTGGCACCACCTGGCTGGCATTAACTAACATACAGAAAATACCCCAGTGCTAGACATTCCACTTACATCGCCTCTTTCATAGTAAGCAACATAGTTAATGCACATGCATTAAGGCAAGGTAATTAAGAGTTATTATGAAGTTTCAAGAATGATATATGGTCAAATATGGAAGTTAACCAAACAGAAAACATTTCAAATGAAATGCTCTAATTAACCGAAAATGAACTCAAAAGACTGTCCTCTCTGGAATGGACAATAATTTTCTGGAGCCCAAGGAAAAACCTGATATGCTTAATTTTAAATTATATTTTAGAACAGAGAGAAATACAACCCCACGGGATTCAGGTGATCTACTAGTTTATATTCTTGCCAGGGTCAGTAAAAAAAAAAAACCCTGCTATTGTCTGCTATTAAAAATCAGTTGACTTCACTTCTTTCTGAACAGGTGCTCTCCAACCACTGAGCACTGGCTGAGCTGAGCTCTACCTAGTGACCATATGAAGAGATAAATAGACATTTAAAGAGAGCTATTCATATCACATTATCTGAATAAATACTGATGTATCGGTTTCTTCTCTCAAGTGCTGCCTTAGCTTAGAAAATGAGATCAAGGAAGATGGGGCTTCTAAATTCTATGAGACTATTTAAACAAACACAGAACAACTTTCCTGAAGATCACTGTGTCAAAGAGAAAAAAAAAGTGAAACTTTCAGTTTTTATTTTAGCTTGTGGGGCCCCACACAGTCTCACAGTAAACCATTGAGATTCAGATGTCAAGTGGAATCATAGCACCAAAAAATGTTAGCTTTACTGTTTTAGAGCAGTGTATTGAAGAAATAGGATAAAGGTCTTGTAATCTTCTGGTGGACTACAGAATTAGTACAAAACAATTCAACTAGAATGAAGTATATTATCAATAACTAATTTTGTTCTGGGAATATTTCACAATGAATTCTTACTCTCTTTAGCCTGTTTTTAAGGACTGTGTTCAAATTCCAGTGCAGAAAAAAATGGGAGGTTCTCTTGTGCCAGTGAGTGCTGTGACTGAATGCTGATATACTGAAACAATGTAATTAGTGCTTTAAATAACACCAGCTCTACTAGGGTAAACTGTATATACAGAGAAAGGGAGCAGATTCTCAAAAATGACATCAGCCATAGTCTCTGTTTCCTCAGAACTGATTCTGGAACATCCCAATGGTTTGTTCACAGCACCACCAGAATAATCAACAAAACCTTAGATTTTTATCCATAAATTAGAGATTGTAACAATGCAAATATAACAAAGACCTATGCCCAAGATTTTTAACTAAAATCAAGGGGTGTTATTATTGACTCACATACACAACTTGGCTATGGCTAGGAAGAGGTAGCTTAGGCCTTTCCATCTCTGGAGTTTGGCCTAATTCTGAGAATGAAGAAGACATCCTGGTTGGGGAATGTGGACTAAGGACGCTCTCCAAATAATCAGCGGAGAGGTATAGATAGGAAAATTTCTCTATCCAAACCAGAAAAGCCCCAAAAAAGCAAAGAGAAGGTTTTGACTTGGGTCAGGTGTCCCTTCCTCTACCACTACAAAGGGAACTGAGTTACCACAACTAATGGTGGCAAGAGAGAAAGTGTTACTGGACAGACTAAAATAATAGACCTCATCGGTTTGAAGGACAAGACCTAGAACATATATTTGTGAATTCTGATCAACCAAGTATACAATGTATCAGAAAGTTTCAATATAAGATGATGACCACGTGAATAATCCTTTTGCCTCTTATTAATTAAGCAGCATGCCAATCTTAACATGCCAGGAGGAACCACTTCTGATTCACTGAGAGCTGGCCATGTGATTTCAAATTGTTTTCCCAGTTGTCAAGGCTTCTCTGCTGAACTTCTCATTCTTGTTACTTATCACTTTATTATTAGTGTCTTCAGCTAGGTTCCCCAGAGCAGACCGTGAGACAAGAGCTTGAGTGCAAATGGATTCTTTGAGTGATGCTTTCCAGAAGCACCATTAGCGGAATGCTGCAGATAGGTACTGACAGGAAGTAGAATTTCCACTCCAGGACAGTGAGATAAATTTTGCTTGCAAAACTCTTTTGGGACATCTTCCCTGTGCTGGCTTGTGCCCAGAGGCACTGCAGAGTTCTCTGCTCCAACTCTTGATAGCTGAAAAGGGTATGCAGCTTCTGAACATGGAAAGAACCACCTAGGGATTAAACTGGCATTGGTGACTTCGAATGTACCCTGTAGAAACTGATTTCCATTTCAAACACAAAGTACCCTGCCTTCCAAATGGTATAGAATTCCATTTTATCTGTATTGGCTAGAGAAAACAGAGTACTTGCCAAAACTCTAGACATGAGGAGTTGATGGTAAAATCTTTGACTATCACAAGTGTTACTTTACTAAGCCATTACATAGAAAGCATTACACTATGTGGTTTAAATAAATAATGTCATGCCTACCCTGAATAAAAGCATAACAAAAAAACAAACAATTTTGTACTGTACCTTGACCATATATGCACATAATTTAGAATTTGTTAAAAGGCAGTTTGACCTGTTCTGATTATCTCTGCCTCATTTGACATTTCCCACAGGATAATGGGTCCCAATTCACCAGTTTTTGTTTGGCTATGAGAATCTAATATATTTTAGTAAGGACTATTAAAATAAATAGCCAAAAATGAAATGTCTGTGGGGATTGAGATGAGTCTAGTGTGGCCTATAGCAGGACGAGCAAATATATGTGGTCCATGCCCTTGACAGACAACACTCCCCCACTGAGCCTGAACCGAGCTCCAGCATTCTTCATAGCACTGTTCTTCAGTCATGACTGATCTTCCAGATGAAACCTATTTGACATTCATGATAAATTCATAGAGCCTGGTCTCTTTAATATCAAATCATTGCCTCAGAGAGAGACGGGGAGCTAGGGGTGGGGGGAGACAGCAGGAGTGGGAAAGGAAGAGAGGGAGGGAAAGAATCTTTTAAAACAAGGCTCACTTTCTTGTTTTTCTGCAAACATTGCCAATTAGGGAGTCAGATGGAAGGGGATCAGAACAGTCCACACCAAGTTCACTACTTTGGCATATGGATTATCTTGAGCAGAAAGCAAGTGAAAAACAGCAGATGCAGGAAGGGCTCTCTGAACTCTCCCATTTACCTGAAAGCTGGACATAAACTTCCTGTGAGAACGGTGCCCTCCCTATACACCAAAAAGAAGATAAAATTCTTATCACCAGAGATGGAGATAGATGCCTAATTGAATCTATATAAATAAATCTAGTAAAATAATTTTCTTTTATTAGATTCACCCATTTATTTTCTAGTTACTTTCCCACAGTTTCTGCCCTCAGCATAAGCTACAAGCTCCATTTTCCTTTGTCTTTTCATGTTTCCACAATTTATTGATATTTGCTAAAATGGAATATAAGCTCTCAGGCCTAGCTGCTTCTTTGGGTCATGTATGTGTATGAAAACCTTTGTACAGGTAAAAATATCTTCTAATAAAATGTGTATGTTTTCCTCCTGTTATCTGTCTTTTGTCTGTTTAATTCTCAACCCTAGATACAAGACCTAAGAAGATCAAGGGAAAGTATTTCCTTCTCTACAATAGTTTTTATGACTGTTCATCCCAAAGTTTCATCAAGCTAACTTTCCTAAGAAAATCTGGGTGGAATCATTCTTTCCAGAAGCAAACAAAGGAAGAAGAAAAACGTCCACATCCTTAAGAAAACTGAACAGTTGTCAGAGGAAGAAACTGTCTAAATAAAATGCAAGGACATTCTACCCTTAAGAAGATGATCAGAAGGTATAGATGTACAAAGAAAAATTAAAATTCCAAAGACCATCTCCCCAAACCTCCTCATCATATCTTCTACTGCCATTACTTTACAAAGAATGATTCCTGTGACAGTCTCACCCAGATGGCTGTGACTGGGACTCCCTCAGAGCCCGAGGGACTCTGGGTAGAAGAAAGAAGTTTAATATGTTTTTTTCTGAAACTCTGTTAAAGTTTTCATCAGAACAGCTACTTCTGGTGATGACCTAGATCATCATTCAGCTGGTATAAACAAGCCTGGCTGTGAACGAGGTTAAGAATTAGAGCCAAGGATGATCCATTAGTTCATCTTGCTTGTCTCATGGGGCAAAAGCAGAACTGTTTCTCTGAAGAGTTTATGTGAATGGTTTTCCAAGTCTAACATGAAATCACATTCAAAAATCTTGTGACTTTCCACTTTCTTGCAGCCCACCAGTAATTAGATGTTTTAATATTTCTACAGCAATGACAGGCCACATGAACACAAATGGTATTGACACAAAGCATCACCAAGTTTCATATTGCAAGCTCCTTTCTGAACATTATTTGTTTTCATAAGCTTGGGCTAGGATGACTCTTTCCTCACTGCCTTTAATTAATACAGAAAGCTTAATATGCACTTTTTTTTCATCATTCTGGCACTAAAAATGCTGAATTGCTTTTGTAGTAATTTGAAAGAAGAGTTTGGGGCCATTAGAAGAAATTCACATCAGGCGTTTCTTTCTATGGCCTACTTATATCTTTCAAAGTGAAGAAATGTTTCAAGAAAATTGAAAAACTTGGGGTACTAGAGAAGTCTGGCCCAACTAAAGTCCTATTTTTGATTTTCTACAGAAAAAAACCTTATGGTGCATTTTAATAATGTAACTTGAAATATACTTTTAAAAGAAGGAACAAGTAGTAATCTGACCCATGACAGAATAAGGCCTTGCATGTAGTCTTCAATGAATATCTGACTATAGGAGCCCTGCTCTTTTGTCTACTGGATAATTATTTCACATATTTAGGCGGTTTATCAGGAAAGCATGTAAGTTTTTCAACTAAAAAAACAAGTGTGAAGCTAAGACACTTTCTGGGAATCTGGAAGGAAAAGAGAATAAGAAATTATCAGGCAGCCTGCAACACCAAACAAGAGAACCTACAGGTCATACCTTCAGTGCTGAATATTCCAAAATTATCTTTGTTAAATAAAACAGAAAGAGTTTGAGAACATATCTGACTTTACCTTTTAAAAACAGGATTAGGTATTTAAAAAAGCTTCATGAATTCCTCTCCCACCTCCCTATTCTTTGGTAAATTTTTCTATTCCTAATGTCCTGATTGAATCTATTGTTTGCTCACAAAAAAAATATCAAAAACAAAAACATGATCAAATAAAGCAAACATGTGAAGATGCTCTTTCTTAGACAAACGGTCTTTTAATTAAACATTAAAATAACATTTCTTGTTCATCAACCTATTTATCTGTTTGTCCATTTATTTATTTGAGTATTTCTACAACTCATTCTGCATGTCAGGCACTCAATGAAATAGTGGGGTACACGTGGCCCCTTGTCTCCTGAGCTTACAGTCTACTGGATAAGCTCTATTCCAGTCAAATAATCACTGCAGTTTCAAAGTGGGATGAGAATCATGAAAGAAAGCAAAAAACACCTATTAGACGGCAAAAGATTTGGTAAAGAGATGATCCTTAGATGGGAGTAGGATAAGATGAGGAGATGTTAGGCATTTAGGCCCTAGAGCAGGAGACAACAGGGGCAAAATTCTAAAAGCAAAAGATATGTGGTGTCTGGGGGCTCCTTTGAGATGGGTTCTTCTGTCTGTACTGGCAATGCACAATCTCAGGTTGATAGCTCTAAGTATTCACTACACTGCCCCATTGAGGACAGTCTTGGGTGGGGAGATAAAGTGGGTCTCCCCTCATGTCTTTAGACTCAAGATTGAAGAAGGCTGATGGGAAGATAAGACAATCTAAAATAACTGAAAAGGTGGAAAAACAGATGAATGATAATTTTCTCTGCCTTCCAGCCACTTAGATTATCATTCAAGGTCAGGATCCTGCACTCCTTGTGCCCAGTCTAGTAGATGGTGTTACTAGAGAAGGGCACTGTGAACTCAGATTCCCTAGAAACCTTTGAGAATATGGTAGACAGTCTTCTCATTAGATCAGTTTAGCTACAAATGGATGAAAAGGCTGACTTCCCACACAAAGGCTTGATTCCAAGCCTCATTAGTGCCTGGGAAATGAAGCAAGTCCTCAGCTTTGGTCTCCTTAGAGCAAGGCACTGCTGTCTCACACTCCGGTTAACATTTACAGCATCAATAAGAAGTTTTACAGATGACACTGAGAGGTAAGAGTCATTCCTAATAGCTACCAAATCATGGCTTTGTAGGGTGTCTAAGGATGGGGTTTGTTGGAGTCTGAAATATCAATATAAGTGGTAAAGAATCTTTTATTTTGCAATCGACCACTATCTATCTATCTACCTATCTAATTCAAAAAAAAGGAATAAAGTAAGGACACATAATGCTGATTCAAAAAGAAGCACATCTACAATGAGTTTGGTATTCTCCTAAAGGGTCATTCTCAGGGAACATGGGGTTTTCGCTGCAATTCACACCTATTTTCCCTTCAATTCTTACCTGACCTTGTTTTTAATGAATCATGTTCAATGTCTTAGATATCATTATATCTAAACAACATGCTCTCCCCACAAACATGACAGAGAAAAATAAAAAGACAGGGAGACATACGGACAACAGAGTTTTTCTTTCCATTGGCTGGGGCTTTTCCTTTAATAGCAAAATATATTAATCTCAAAACAATATAGAGGAAGGGTCAAAATGGATGAGTAAGACAAACAGCAAAGCTTGGTTGTTAGGATGCTGTTGCTTTTAATGAAAAATAATAGAAAACCCTCACATTTCATGACAGCTTCTTTTGATGGTAGTTTTAAAGACGATATCAACCAAAATATAAATTTAACCATAGAAGATATCCATTTCCTGCTTTGTATTTTTTCTGTATTTTCCAAAATATCTACAATGAACAAGTGTTATCTTCACAATCAGATAAGAAACAATAAAAACCCTTCAAATGAGATCTGTCTGTTCGCTCTCAGGGAGCTATTTGGCTTTATGAGAGCGAAAGGGATGATGCGAAGGCCTGTGGTGCCGAGTTCCTCGGTTTCTTCAATCAAAATGATTTCCAATTCTATTTCCTGTGGATTTTCATCAGTTACCAGTTCCTTTAAATTAGCTATTAAATGGATAAATGCGAAATTTTAAAATACATTTAGAGAAAGTATATTGTTCCATATTAAGCAAGCAGTCAGCATTTCAAATTATATGCAAGCATCTGAGGGGGACCAGCTCTCACTAGATCTCAATCCACTTTAAAAACTGCTTACCCCTCAACTTTGCTCCCTAATTAGACCATTTTATCTTTGTGAACCTTTACCATTACCTCATTGTGATAACTCTTGGCTAATACTCTCTGAAGATAATTACTAATAATCTACACCAGCAAAAAGTCGAGAGAAGAACACGAACAAAGAAAATAGGCTCCATGGCCACTGGGGGAAAAACAATGAAAGAATTTTTATTGACTAAAGTGGTTTCACAAATGACACATAAGTGATCTATTGGCCTATTAGAACAGTGGCAAGACTGCTCCCTATTAATTCATTTAAAAAATAGTCATTATAGAGCTTTTCCCATAAATCAAGACCAAAAGATTCCAGGAAGTGTTTTTTATGAAAAAATTTTAAACATATAACAGTATTGAAACAAGTAGATTGGAGCTTAATAGGGTTACCGATTATATATTTTCCAGTTGTCTTTCCTAGGAATAATCTTATGAGTTCAATCCTTAAGAATGAAAACAAGCTATTTTAGGTAAACTTGAGAGTTGACAAATTTTGGCAAACTTTCAGCTCCTGAGGTTAGAGATCATATATGATTTATTTAGTAATGTGTAGGGATGCCAGGCTGTGTGTGACACAGGGGTTACTCACTCACCAGGTGCTTGGTTAATAATTAATGAATGGATGAATGAGATTTCATTAGCATTACCTGACTTTGCAAACAGAAAATCATGGCTTTTCTAAATTTAAATTTACAGAGTAAACCTAATACTACAGAGACACTTAATGATACCTTTATATTTAGAAAAAGACTTCTTCTAAAGATATTCCACCCAATATTTGCTCTGGTGTTTGACCATATCTGACCTATAACGTAAATGATTCTGACAGAAATATAAGTTCTATTGGGTTCATAATCTTTTAGCTAATGGGATCTAAATTTAACTCACATTCATCACTTCCTTTCAAATTCACATGCCTACTGCTGACTCTTTGTGTAATCTCAAGTAGATCCATTAGTACTCCTGTCTTCAGTCTTATCCAATTCATGGTTACCTTGCTATTCTCTAGGTACTATCTTTCTTTTGATCTCAGTCTCCTTTTCACTACTTCACTGGGTCCTGAATGCTTTCTGCATTAAATTCTGATTACAGACTGATTCTTGAGACTCTCTGTGAAGAGACTCCAAAAGTGCTCATGAGATGCTCATCTGCCTGATGCTCTTCAGATGGACATGTGTTAGACAAGATGCTCACTGATGATGTCATTTCCATACAGAGGCTAAAGTCTCACACTTTGCTTATATTCACTGCAGAGACTGAGTTTTGAAGTCATTGAGTCCTGGGATCAAGCTATACCAGAGGTCCACAATAAGCTTGAACTCTTTAATTATATGAGTTAAGAAATCCTCTGTTTTCCTTAGACAGTTTGGGTTTTCTATCTCTTGCAATTGAAAGAGTACTAACATACTCAGGGAAAAGATGATGAGGGAGCATTGAGAAATGAGGGAAAGGGAATATAAGAGCAGAGGAAAAGAATAATGAAACGTATTCCCAAGGTCTTAGGACCAGCCACTGTGGGATAAGAATGCACAGGATTGAGAGAGTGGTCAGAAGATGGAGACTAAATAATATGCTTCTGAATATCTCTTGGGTAAAAGAAATAAAAGAATAACTTGAAAAATACTTAGAGACAAATGAGAATGAAGAAACGAGCTAACATAATCTATGTGATGGAGCGCAAGGAGTACTAAGAGGGAAGTTCATTGCAATCCAGGCCCATCTCAAGAAACAAGAAACATCACAAATAAACAACCTAATCCTACATTTAAAACTACTAGAGAAAGAAGAACAACTAAAGCTAAAATCAGCAAGGAAAAGAAATAACAAAAATTCAAGTAGAAATAAATGAAATAGAAAACAAAAGATAATCCAGATGAATGAAACCCAAAATTGGTTCTTTAAAAAATAAAATTGACAAACCATTTACTATACTCACAAAGGAAAAAAAAGAAAAAAAACTCTTATAACTAGAATCAGAAATGAAAAGGGAGATGTTACAACAGATACCACAGAAATACAAAACATCATAAGGGACTGCTATGAACAATTCACAAAGTGAATAATCTCAAGGACATGGAAAGATTTTTAGAAAAATGTATTTTACCAAGATTGAATCTGGAAGAACTGGAAATTCTGAAAATAACAATCACATGCAAATAAATTGAAGAGGTAATCAAAAGCCTCTGGAAAAATAAATGCCCAGGACCAGATGGCTTTTCTAATGCATTTTACCACACCTTCAGATAAGAATTAATACCTATCCTTCTTAAACTCTTCCAAAATGCTGAAGAAAAGGGATCACTCCCAAATACTTTTATGAGACCAACATCACACTGATACCAAAAGATGATAGAGATGTCATCAAGAAAAAAAATTACAAACCTGTATCTAATGAACATAGATGCAAAAATTATTTTAAAAATATTAGCAAATCAAATCTAACAACAAATCAAAAATATCATCTACCATGACCAAATGGGATTTATCCCAAGGATGCAGGCTGGTTCAACATACGTAAATCTATTAATGTATACACCATATCACCAAGAGCAAGGACAAAAACCACATAATATCAACAGACTTAGAGAAAGTTTTTGACAAGATCCAATACCCATTTATATTTTTTTTTAAAAAATCCCTGTATAAAATGGGACTAGAAGGTACACACCTCAACATAATAAAGGTCATATACAACAAACCCACAACCAACATCATAGTCAATTGTGAAAAACTTAAAACATTTCCTCTAAGGTCAGGAATAAGGCAAGGCTGTCCTCTCTCACCACTGCTATTTAACATCGCACTGGAGGTCTTAGAGCAATTAGGAAATAATAGGAAATAAAAGGACTCTAAATTGGGAAGGAGAAAGTAAAATCACCATCATTTGTAAATGGCATGATTAAATACACTGAAAACCCTAAAAACTCTGTCTGAAAACTACTAGAACTCATCAGTGAATACAGTAAAGGGGCAGGCTACAAAATCAATCTACATACATCTGTTGCATTTTTATACACAAACAACATGCTAGAAGAAAATGAAATCGAGAAAATTACACTGTTTAAAATAGAAATAAAAAGCATCTAGTATCTTGAAATAAACTTAAGAAAGGAAGTGAGAGACCTGTACAATGAAAACTACAAGTCCTTCTTAAAGAAACAGAGGAAGATACAAGGAGAAGGAAAGACATCCCCTTCTTATGGTTGGAAAGAATAGACATCATTAAATGGATCATCTTACCTAAAACAGCATACAGATTTAATGCAATCCCATTAAAATCTCACAGGCTTAAATTTCTCAGAAATACAACAACAACAAAAAATTTGTATGGACAAACAAAAGACCCTGAATAGCCAAAGCAATTTTGAGAAGAAAGAATGAATCTGGAGGGATAACACTCCCTGATGTTGTGCTATACTACAAAGCAATAATGACCAAAGTGATATGGCACAGCAATATCAACAGAGGTACAGACCAGTGGAAAAGAATTAAATCACCAGAAAATGACCCATTCAACACAGTTAATCTATGACAAAGGAGAAAAAAGCATATGATGGAAAAAGGAAAGTCTTTTCAATAAATGGTGTTGGGAAAACTGTACAGCCATGGGCAAAACAATAAGCTAGACCACTCTCTAACACCATTCACAAAAGTTAACTCAACATGGCCTAGAGACTTGAACATAAGACTGGAAACCATTAACCATTTTGGAACACAACACAGGAAAGGCATTCCATGACATTAGCTTTAGAGAGGTCTCTAGGAACTCAACTCCAGCATCAAGGGAAACAAAAAGAAAAATAAACAACTGGGACTACATCTAATTAAAAAGTGAATAAAAACATCACCAAAACAAAAAGACAACCTACTAACTGGAAGAAGATATTTGCATTACATATTTCTGACATGGGCTTAATATCTAAAATATACAAAGAACTCATAAAACTCAATAACAGAAAAACAGACATTCCAATCAAAAAATGGTAACAGGAACTAGAGAAACATTTTTCTGAATACACAGATGACCAACAATTACGTGAAAAGATGTTCCTATTCCCTGGCTATCAGGGAAATGCAAATCAAAACAACAATGAGATGTCAGCTTACACTTGAGAGACTGGCTATTATCCAAAAGTCTGGAAACATCAAATGTTGGCCAGGATGTGAAGAAAAGGGAACACTTTTACATGTTGGTGAGAGTGCACATTGGTGCAACACCTATCGAGAATAGTTTGGGAGAGTGCTGAAAAAGTTGCAGATGGAAATCTCTTATGATCTGGCCATCCCACTTCTGGATGTCTACCCAAAAGGTACAAGAACAATAATTTGCACAGACTTATGCACACCCATGTTTATTGCATCCCTATTTACAATAGCTAAGAACTGGAAACTATCTAAATGCCCAACATCAGATGAATGGATATACACACACACACACATACACACACACAATGGAATACTCCGTGATCGTTAGAAGAGACAAAATACTGTCATTTGAATTTAACATGGATGGAATTAGAGGGGATTAAACTAAGCGAAATAACCCCAAAGAAGAAAGATAGATACCAGATGATCTTAATCATAGGTGGAATGTGAATATAAAAAAAAAAATGAAGGAACACATGAAACAAAACCAACTCCTGGACACTTGCAATAGAACTGACGTTACCAATAGGGAATGTGATGGCAGGGAGGGAGACAAGTTGTAGTGGAGCTCAATGGACAATGGTGAAGAGTACTTCATGGTTTAGTGGAGGTCTAGATGTGTTGACATATATCTTTGGAACAGGGAAATTGCACATATGGGAACCTAAAATATGAGTTTACTTGAACATGTAAAATCAGTTACGGAAATAAAAAATTAACAACCCCCCCAAAACACAGGTTTGACTATATTAGATGAAATGTGACCATCTTGCTCAATTTGAAACTCTCATTACCCCCTCCCCATGCTACCCCTGCTTTTTTTTTTACTGAAACATTTTTAAGATGTTTTAAAGGGAGGTTATTCTTTGTCAGTTAATGTTGGTTCCAGTCCTTCAAATTGCTTATATCTGCTTTATAATATTCACTGCACTAATCTTTCCTCAAGTTGGGGTGGATGTGGGAGATGACACTTCAGTTATGTCCTCAAGATAGAATGTTACTATTAAACAAATGTTCTTTAGTTATCTACACACACACACAGAACATGAAATCTATAGCTTGTTCACCACTATATTCCCAGCTATTCCTCTCCTGAAATTAGTACTAGTATTTGTTTCTACATGTATTTACTTTGAAACTAAACAACTGAGAACTGGCCTGCCCTCAAGATCCACAAATTTAAAATATACATTTGTCTTAAGTACTGTATGGTTAAGAATTACTTTCATAATTACAGTTCTTAAGAGGGGTACGAATGCCAGTTTTAATTTAATGAAATAACTAATGCTAATATCATGTAGAATACTTCATGGGCTCAAAGGATGTAGTCTCTATAAAACCAGATTATTTCCCTACCTCTAATTCTTTAAAAGTGTGCACACTAAAAATCAATTCGAATTTTCAGGAAACCACCTGCAAAGCAATTCTTCCCTGAATTGGGATCAAACAGGCAATGATCAAAACAAATATTTTCATCCTTGAATTCAAAGTACCTGTATTTTTTAAAAAACTGATTAGAGTTTCTGCATAGAATATGCCATTTTGTGCCTACCTACTTTCTCCAAAGGGTTTGCAATGCTGTGTGCGGTATAACTGAAGAAGGCACCAGCACAGACATTATCTGTGCAAGGGACACTGGTCTGCAGCTTTGTCACAGAGCAGACAGGGCAGGAGAAATTCATTACTGCTACTGTGCAAAAGTGTCAGCAGCCAAAGATCAAGGTCCCCAACGAATGGACACATGTCTGGATGCAAGAACAACAAATCCACACAATCTCACACAGTTGCCAACTTTATTCAAGCTGATGGTATTGATGGTATTTTCCTTCAAAGACCAGACTGAATGAGTCCATCCGTAAGAATGCCTAGCCATTAATAAAATAACTTGCCAGAAATGAAAATCAAACAAACATGCTTAATCCTACTGCAGCTCCTGCTTCTGGTGTTTTACTGAAGCCATTTAGTACCCTCCCTTTTTCTTGCACGACTTCACTAAGAAAGAAAGTTCTTGTATACCGTGGAACTTCCTTAACCATCTGAATCCACATTATTTATTTTTCACCTTGAACTCACTTCCTGATCCTTGAGAGAGGCTGCCTTGTGTGTTTGGTAATTTATGCACACTTCCTGTCCTTCCTAGAGAACTGCAAACCTCTGGAAAAGAGAGAGTCGAATCTTACAGAGTTTTTAAATCCAGAGCTTAAAACAACACCCTAGAATAAATAATAATGTCCTTTAGTATTCATCACATCCTCTTTTAAGCTACTAATCCTTTATTTTAAAGAATAAAACTGGTTATCTGTGGCTTACATTTAGACAGCATATAAATATTCTAAAACAATATCAATGTGAACATACATAGGATGCATTTTAAATTTGAGAGTTTTTATTCAGTATGAGAACGTAGGAATTTAAAATACCTCAAACAGCAGTGAGCAAAGCTTTCTGTCTCTCCATTTAGATGATTCTATCTGAGAGATGACCTCTCTGTAAAGAAAACTTCCAGGTTCCACTCTCCTCTGACACAGACCATTAAATGTTTTAGTTTAAAGGCTGTTGCTGGGAGTTCAGCTTAGGATCCACATTCTGATGAGGCCAGGCCCAGCCTGTGTGAGCGGATTCATTTGGGCTCTGCCAACATCTCTTGGTACCTGAGACGGCATGTTCAGCTGTGCCTCTAACGGGATTCCAGCTCCTGAGTGAGCCACATTTTCCCTGAGGCTCAGTCACCTCAGCTTTTCATAAAGATAAAATTCCTGTGACATACCTACTTTAAACAATGTTGGAAATATATTAGTAATATTGATGGTGTCAGCAAGTAAATAATAATTAATGATGGAGCTAAAACAGAACAGCCCAAGTCTCAGAATTGGTTTGCTGTCCATGCCCCACTCTGACATGAAGAACCATGGACAGTGGAGGACAGCCCCACAAGAAAAGGAGAAGAGAAGCTCAATTCTTCTAACCCTTTAGCCCTTCCCTCAATCAAAGAAGTTACCACTACCCCCTGGGTCTCCATCCTTCTCCTGATCCAGAAATGGTCTTTTGTCCCTATTCTCTAGAAGAATGTATAAACAGGGGTTATTTATCTTTATTTTCAGAGTAATGATGAGTCTTTCCTCCTTGCTATGTAGAGATACCCTCTTTTCTCCTGAGACCCTAGGCCCCCTTTCCATGCCTCATCACAAGATATAAATGTGGCTCTGCCCCAGTGATCTCAGAATTTACCACCATATAAATTCTCCAGATTGATGTAATTAAATTTGGGCTTTTCTCTTATCAAGCCTAATATTAATTTATTCATATGTCCGGCCTATGAAGAATCTCAGAGAAATAGGGGAATTTTTTCTTTGGCCCCTACACTAATATTTACTGAAGTGTACTGTATTCTAGGTACTGTGATAAAAAGTTCTATACTTCTCTGTACTCATAGAATCCTAATACAATTCTACAAAGTTAGGCACCATCATTATCTTCCTTTACATATGAAGCAGCTGACAAGCTCACATAACTAGTAAGGAGTAGAGCCAGGATTTGAACCCTGGCATGGTAGTTCCAAAGACTTATCCCCTGAGCTACTCTGCCTCACACAAATAATTTAAAGCACTGACACAAACCTCTTTATAAATAGTATATTCATAGAAAAGAATAAAGTACCATTGATAACACAAATCGATGCTCGTTAGTATTATTGAAAGATTCCATAACCATTAATCTCATTAATGAAAGCACATATTAACTTTCTCAGTACTACTAACAACCCAATAGCAAAGAAACAACTAGAGCCACATTTGTACGTCATCACAAAAAAGTTCCATGGACATCATTTCAGCAAAAGCTCTTTCCTGGAGCATAAAAAAGAAAAAGAAAACAAACAACCCAAAAAAATCTCATGCCTCCTCTGTCAAGAAGAAGAAATTCTTCTTGCAGTTCCGGCAATGCACCACCTTCAAAAGAACAGGTTAAGGAGAATGCGTTTGCTGTGCACCAGTAACACACCAGCATGACTCCATGGAGAGGTTCACATCACAGCATCTGTTCCCATCTGCGAGTCGAATGACAGCCAAGTGTCCTTCCATAAAGTGTCCTTCCAAACCTGAAGCCCAAACTGGTTACAAAGAACCAGCCACTGATGAAGCATGGTATTGTGGGCTGGCTCCAAAGGCCAAGGACCAGTTAGGTTGAGAACACGATATGCTGTTTTCCAGTCCAGTTCTCCCTTAGACTTGCCTACCCATTAGGTACTTTGAAACCACACCTGCTTCTGCTCAGTCCTGGAAGTTTCCTCAGCACAGCAAGTAGTTTTCACAAAACAAATGTTCACAAGGGTCAGTATGAGAACAAGGGGTGGGGGATTCCTACAGGTGGGACAGAAGAGTGGTATGGATCTTCCAGGCTAGCAGCCCAGCCATCCACTTCGCCTTTACTGAGGAAACTGCCCGCAGAGAGCCCTGGAGGTGACTGAGGCTCTGAATGTTCCCTATTCTGCTGTTCTGACAACATGCTCAAGATGTCAGAAATCAACTGCTACAAAAGGAAACTTCAAGGGAAAGTAGTAGGGACATTAAGAAAAAAACTCCATCAAATTTAAAACATCCCTTCAAACTCACATCTAACTAAACTTTCAATTTGATTGTCTTCAACTTAACTAGAGAATGAATGCCCTTAACTCTAAGCTTTTCAACTTTCCCTCTCAACTCCTAACTTGCAGGTCTCCATTTTAATTCTAACTTAAAGTCAGTCTCTTGAGGAGGGAAGTAAAATATAACAGCTGATTGGAATGAGTTCCTGTGAACTGCAGCCTGGTTTCAGGTCAGGCGGGCTCTTCAGAAGGTTAAGAAAATGCCTTCTGTTATGCAAATTAATGCTAGCATAATATTTGTCCTGGCTGGACTACTGGGGAAGTAATTTTTCATTCATGCTAATATCTTTTTAAGGATCTGTGATGCCAGGAATATGCCATACTGCTCCTTAATGCAGCAAACACCTGTCTTAGGGGCCCTGCCTTGCAGACAATTTGTATGTGTGTAGGGAGTAGCCACACCTTCCCTCTCCACCCCAAGACTCATAGTAGACTTCATTGTGTTCAACATAAAGAACCAGCTCTGAATGAACACCTCCAGCTGCATTTGATGCACTTGCTTAGATAGCTTGGAAACTATGTGCTTAGCATTAATAAGAATTCTAGGCCCACTAACAGGAGGACTGAATATAGACTGATTCACTTTAACTCCTCTCTTGGGCTTCCTCTGACTCTAATCAGCTTTCCTTCAGGTGGGGGTGATGGCAAAACAATGTGGTGAGATGAGGGACTTTGAGGGCAGGGACTATATCTGCCTTGTTCACTGCTGTCATACAGAAGCTGCATGCTGCAGATTCTGAGGAAATAATTTTATAATACTCACAAAATCCTACTTGGATTTGTATTCCAATTTCATAGACAAAAGAAAAAAAAATGCAGAGAGTGTTAAATGATTTGCCTAAAGCCAAGCACCTAAGGCTGGATGGAAATAGATTTTGAATTCTCAGAGCAAAATATTCTTATGAATGAGGGAGATGTTGCACAAAGTAAAATATCTCAGATGGGGGAAATATGGCTCTTTGGACAGGTCTCAAGATTTATCCCATCAATTAAGGCTGGAAATACTAATATACACTGAAGTGGAAGACAAAAATTCAGGTAAGTTCAGTCTAGCAATTCATAGACTGGACCAGGGGGCCAGGAACTCCCTACAATTAAATATAACATTATATATATATATATATATCTGAGTTTTTCCACAGAAGAAGTTCATGGCTTCCAGACTTGAAAAATTCTATGATTCCTCCCTACTACCAGAGTTTGAGTTAGTTGCTTTTCATTAAGCTATACTTCTAATTGTCACCCACAAAGAGTCCAAGGGATGTAGGTGCCTTTTGTATGCCGAAGGAAAATGACTAACAAAGAAGTTTGGTGGATACTATGCATGAGAACAGTCAGTTTCTGCAAACACCCTAGGCAAGGAAATAATCTCCATGATCACCATGTAATTAATATTAGCTTAGAAATCATTTCAATGTTAGTGTTTGTCTACAGTTGGTCTTCAGGATAATGACACCATGGATCCTGTAGAACCAACCGGAGTCAGTGGTCTTCAAAACAGAAAAGGAGCCAAAAAATTCTATCTTACAGCGGTGTCTACCAACAAGGTATTTCTAGTAATTTCATTTTCTGTAATTTTCTTCTACAGGAAACCTATTTACATCTGAAGCTCTGTACTTGGTAAAATCACCCTCAGGTTCAACAAACATTTATTGAGGGCCTATAGGTTCAAAGAAGGACAGTAAAGCACATAATTTAATGCCATCTGCATGTCTATGTAATTCGAAGTAAGATAGAAGAGTCATCAACAATTAGAAGTCAGGAGTTTGGTTAAGGAGCAGAAGTCACGCAGTGTGCACAGTTAAGGGCATTCATGATTCTTTAGACAGAGAATAGCAAATTTCTTGCAACTCTTACAAGGTCTCTTGGAAGGAGACGAAGTGAGAAATAATCCAAACTACCCCAGGAAGTCTGAAAGACTATAGAGCAAAAATTCCAATCTTGGGATTTTGGGTTCATGGGAAAAAAAATAAAAGAAAATGCTTTTAACTGGGGTTATCAAAAAATGAAATGGCATAGCTGATAAAAGTTAATCATGATTAAAGAAATTTGACATGGATTGATACACTGGATGAGCTACACTAGAGGCTATAAAACACGAAAGATGGGGTCCTACAAGATGATTGTACTAAAACAAAAACAAATTTAGTCAATGTGTGACCCTTTAAAACTTGTGTGTTAGTTATGCTGTTTACAAAGTAATGTGATGTTCACAAATCAATTTATCACAAATTACATGCTTACTGTGTTTATTAATGTAATGACCTTGGGAATTGACTCATAGTCTTCCTTAACCTAATGAGCATGTGAGTATAATCAATTAGGCTTGCAATTAAAATTAACAATTGATCTAACACATTTCACCCAATCTCCTACCTCTTGATAAGGCTCAGGAAACCTTTCTTTTGTTCTCTCTCTCTCTCTCTCTCTCTCTCTCTCTCTCTCTCTCTCTCTCTCTCTCTCTCTC